>PNEQ01121555.1:0-28445 GCA_003012365.1 Medauroidea extradentata | reverse complement strand
GATTTGACTTGTTTCTGTAGTTGGCTTAGCTTAAAATGTGAAGTTGTTACCGGAATTGCTAGTATTATATGGAAGAAAAAAATTGGAACGTAAATTTGTATTGGAACACACTTTTTTTACAACAGTAAAATTTAGTTTTTAAATATTTTAAATGTAGATGCACATTGCAACGATTCTAAAATTTTGTAGGGCACGAAATGATAGTTTTTGTGCGAATGTGTTCACTAAAATAATAATACACAATATATTTCTTCAGACTACTTTTATAAACAGTTCCACACATGCCAATGAATTTATGGACACGGAACATGTATATACTATATCAGCTTATACCTTATTAACATTATTTTATGTAAATAATTGCAAAAATGTTAAAACGCGAGATGTAAACAAGACAAATCTTCCACCAAATTACTACTAGCGCTCGGCGACATGAAGGGGTCACTTTCTCTTGCTGGAGAGCATACGCAGTGTCAAGACCTCTACCTATTAGACCGTGCCAGAAACACGTGTGTAACAATGTGCGGCCCTTACTGCAGTGTTACCAACTGTAGCGCTAGTCCACTACGCGTAGCCAGTAATATTTAAGCAACAATGTGAGTCTCTGAGTGCAGTGTTGGCAACTGAAGCGCTATTCCACTACACGTATGAACGCTTGAAATGCTTTTCAGAGTTTTAAGATGGTGGGACTGAAAAATAAAATCCTGCATGTTTTCTACGTGTTAAATATTTTACGCAATTCGAATTACGCAGTATATTTACCACCCATTATTTTATATTCATTACATTATACCGTAATATAAGTTTAGTTTTTTTTTTTCCTCTCGACATTTTGAACTCATTGCACTCGGTTTCACTTCGTTGTGGTTTTGGTTATGGGAACTGTTTACATTATTTTTGTTACCTTGAATGCTGATATCAACCTGCTAACACCCGAGCCCACAGGATAGCGAATAGTTGGTCGAGAAGCGGCTCTCGTAGTATTTGGACGCCTGCAAACTTAAGGTAGGTTCACAACACTTGATAACATGGACGCATAGAATATAGAGATGACGGTTTATCGCGGGAAAATTTGACCATTTGCTGGTTTTCAACGTACGTTCAGCTTACCAGAACATTACTGGCTTTCGTGGAGCTGTTACCCTATTTGACTGATCCAATCAGAATCCCACTATTGTAATATTTGATGCCTGTTATTGGTCTACATACAACTACGTTATGCCAGAAGTATATCACCGAATCATATATGCTGTAAGAAACTACAGCGTTTTCAAGGGTATGCTGGAACAACAAATTTTCGCGATATTCCATCATATTCAGTTACGTCCTGTGGTTATGTTTTATACTTGTGAACCAATCCTTACTCGGGTAACTGTTTCCACACCTGAAGCTGGATTTTGATTTTTCTAAACACCTTACATGTAGACACATGCAAAATTCAAGTTATTTTCTGACAGCTGACTAGACTCCACGTGACTATAGGCTTGTTCGACGTCTCCCGCTGGCCGATATTGTCGTGACTTGCCGCGGAGAATACTTACACGGTAGAGAGGCCAATCTCTGTAAAGACGTAACACACGTCAATGACAACACATAAAGGTTCGTGGCCAATTGAATCGCAGATTATGCTCTGTTATGTATAGGAAAGTGAAGTTTAGTCCGCTATCAAATGACAACGAAAATTTTGCATGTCTCTACTTAGCCTATGTGTGATTGTAACGGAAATTCCCTGTATATAAGAGTATCGAAGTTCTTTTTCTTTCATGTTGGCATCACTGTGTTACGCATGCAGAGGTCGAGTCAGCGTGCTCTCAAGAAATCAGGGCTGGTCCACGTCGTCACTGCTTATTTTGAAGTGAGAACTATCATCCTCCCCCTCCCCCCCTTTTCCTAGTAGCAACAGAAACCACGGCTTCCAACAGCGCTTGTTACGTGTCACACGTGCACCAAATGCACAGAATAAGATAATTACAGACTACAGAGAAAAAGTTTGATGTGTGCTTTCTTACGGGAGGAGGACAAGCTGGCAAATCAAGTTTATTAATTTTTAGGAATAACATGTATTCGCGAGTTTGGAAATTCTGGCTACTTCTAAAACTTTGAAACAGAAAGTAACAGTCAATGGTTTATTTAACGTTATTGGAATGCATGTATTGGTCTGTCACGTACAAACGTCCTGGGATGATTCCTTAACAAAGGCCATGGCCGACTCCTCTCCCAGCTATTGGCATTGTACCAAGTTGTGTATCCCAGTCTATATTGATCTCAGTGTCGACTAGACGTAAGAGGAAACTGCACTGACAAACATCGTCTACAAAACTAACACTATTTCATATAAATATAAAATTATGATCTTATCGCACTTGAAGAGCGTGGTAGATAAATAGGCGCTGAATTCTTCAATTGAGATCAACGCTTTTTGAAAGTCAATATAGAATAAATACAAAACAACAATCCTAGATAATTATATTTTCCAACTTTATTAGCAAACATTTACCCGGAATGATGCACTTGTTAAGCGTGATCTTTTGCGTCGCAATTACATGTACGAGATTTCGGTGTCAGAGATTGTTCTTCAGATATATGTTTTTGAAGAAACGTTTTTACTCAGAAAGTTGGAAAAACTATTACCTGGGATTGCTTGTTTTTAATTTTTGCAAATTAGTTTCGAGAAACCAACAATTCTGATAGAGGCAGTGATTTTTGGTGAATAGAATTACGTAACATTTTGCCTCACGTGCATATCTGCAGCTCTGTTTCACGGCCAGTGATTGGCTGCTTTTAACTCTCCGCGTATATATGGTATCTACCCGCAAATCACAGACGAGTGGTATCGCAGTAACCTTATTCTCATTGGCTCAGTCGAATAAGTGACGCCTCTAGACAAATACACGCTGCCAATAGCCACATTCCGGACTTGCACATGTGTACGTGAGGCATTGAAACAAAATATTGCATGATTCTTTTCACCAAAAATTACACGCTCTAAACAACGTACTCTTAATGGCGCCGCCTACCCGCGCGTGAGAGGCTCAAAAGCGACGGAGAAGTAAGGTCGACCTTGAAGCGTGCATCAAATGTCGCGTCGCCTCAACGAGCCAAGCGCTGAACTAGCGTGCAAGCTTCCCGCTGAACTGTTTTTACTACGGGACATTAAGCGGTGACCACATAATTCTATTTATGGAAAGTCTACAACTAAGTTCAGTGCAGGTCACAATCTCAGTTTCACACACATCCGGTTAGTACATTTAGAAGTACGGAAGTCTGAAATTGCCGTTTTTAGCCATGTTGGAGGGCTTAGAAACAGTGTTTTTAATGAGCGTGACGTCTTAACAATGAGGTTCCGGTCTTGTCTGAAGTGTGTGTTCTTTTCGTACGTTGGCACAATGGGCACAAGTGGAATAGTTTCACAGAAAAAACCTGTTTACTAACACACTGCAATGCGTTTGAAACGTGGGGTAAGCGGCCGCCTTAAGGAGTATTGATCCCTACCACCTTGGATTTATCTTTTTTTTCTCGATAACTCCTGTTCCAGTCGATGAATCAAAATTTTTGTCACTACAAGGCATAGATTCAAACTTAATCGATTTTCAGTAATTGCTGTAACTATAATATATTCATTATTCTGCAACGGGAAAGAGTTGAAAAGGAAAAATTGCTTTATTTACGGAAGCGACCACAAAGGCCGCAACATTAACAGAAACAATGCCATATGGATTCCAAAAAGTGAATGAAATAATAAACTATGCCTTGTCAGAGTGAAAAAAGTAAAACAATGTGTCTATTCCCTGATTTATAAGTAAAACCGTAAAACCGATCTGACAGGGATCAATCCCCCTTAAAGGACAGTGGATGCTAACATGCAGGTAATTGACTTAGAGACATGTTCCTGTCCCTAACTACAAAGAACCGAGAAGTTTCGCGGTTTCAACGCTCAGCTGTCTGGACTCCACAGTCCTTTATACACTATATCCTCATATATAGACTGTTAACAATTAAGTGAGCACTGCTTAAATTTTCCTGAGATTTTTAAATGTTTGTTGCAATGAGAGGTTACAATTATAATATAATGGTTTGTGGACATACGCTATTGTTCATGTTTTGCTGATCCAACTTGTGTACAAAGACAAAATACAAAGAAGAACAAAAAAACAGGTACAAAACACACGAAAAACACACAAAAAAACTATTCCAAAGTAATTCTGTCAGTTTTATTTTGTATGGCAACAAAGAATTATACAGATAGAATACAGTCGAATATCGACACAACACCCAGACACTAAAGGCAGACACTGGATCTATAATTGTGTCTGTCTTCTGTGCCTGGGTGTTGTGTCGATATTCGACTGAATTCTATCTGTAGAATTATTTGTTGTCTTACATAAAAAAACTGACAGAATTCCTCTGGAATTGTTTTTTTTTTGTGTTTTTTTTGTACCTGATTTTTGTTCTTCTTTGTATTTTGTCTTTCAAAACAAGTTGAATCAGCAAAACATTAGCAACGGCGTATGTGCACAAACCAATAAATTCGAATTAAATTTTTCTGTCAGCCGTTTTGCAATTACCTTTAATTTCTTCAACATGAAAATTTCCCTAAAACTAATAACCAGTATAAACGTTTCATCAGTCTCAAAACTTAACATTTTTGGCCTGATGAAATACAGTTTTTTGGTTATTGCACGTGTTGGCGAGTGCTCAGTTTAAAATGAACAGACTATACTTGTAAATTGGCTGCTGCTCCAGAGAGTGGCCAGTTGCACATGTGAGTGTTGTCATGCAGGTCTGCTATTGGTTCACAGACCTCAAGGAATATATTCAGTAACAGTGATATAATCGCGAAAGTAACTAAGCATGTACAGTAGTTTGAAATCTAACGTCGTCTCAAATGAATGCACGACATTTCTGGGCCTCTAACGAAGATGTGCGCTATCGGCTGGCACGCACCCGGTCTCGCTAGTTCTGTCCTTACTATTTTTATACATATTTTTAATGAGACTCAGTACGTAAATTTTTCATATATTGTTTATACGAGGAATATTATTCTTCAAATGTGCACCAACTTCACGCATATTGCTTCCCTTTGTTATTGAAAGCAGCGCATAAGAAAGTATCACTCGAGGACTTCACACAAACGTGAGAAAAGACGCAACGCAATAACTAATCGATAGCAAACGACAATTGTATCGACACCGTTACGTAACCAATCAAATTATTCAAAGCCAGACTATATCACACCACACTAGATTGAGATATTTGAAATGAAGTCATACTACAGTAAAGTCCCGATTATCCGTGCACTGATTAACCGTGTTTTGGATTATCTGTGCAATTTTTAACACTGTAAAAGCCAAAATTCTTGTAAAAAAACCTTTATGGAATGTAAAAGTGTCAACTGCGCGCATGAATGGATTAACGAGATCGTGCGAGGGTGGCCTAACGAAATTTCAACATCATTTTTTCTCGTTTTTACTGTGCACCCCAGACATACTTTTATTTATTTTGGTGAAAAGGTTGTGAAATACGTTATTCGCAGGTAAAACCATTATTCATTGTGGTATTTGAGTTAATTATTTATAAATAATTTTTTTTTACATTTTTATATAAACATATGTGCTATTTTCTGCTTATGCGTGTTTCCCGATTATCCGTGCGTGGCGCAGCACCAATTAACACGGATAATCGGGAGTTTACTGTACTTCATGCTGTGCAGAGTGTTTAAAGAAACGTCGTATAGTCATGGCCAACAAAAAGAAAGTCAATTGCGCCAAGTACTCCTTAAAACCGCAATGAGTTCGTGCGAATAGAAGGTCCTGTAGTCATCGAGCGGTGAGTCAGCTGTTTATCCAGTCGTGATTCAGCTACTAACTTTCCAGTCGCAAGCCCAGTTTCACAGACTGCACGTATGCAGTCCCTCGCATAGCGCGCGTGATGTTCCGTTACCCAGTTCGTGCACGGCTCTACTGGGTACGCGGTCGCTTCGACGCACTAATCCCAGATGACCATCTGCATTATTAAGTAGAGATGATGGGATGGTTTATCGCGGGAAAACTTGACTGTTTGCTGGGTTCCAACACACTTTTAGCTAACCAGAAGATTACTGGCTTTAGTTTGAACTTGGAACTGCTACCCTATTTGACTGAGCCTATAAGAATTTCGATATTGCAATATTTAATGCCTGTTATTGGTCTGCAGACAGCTACGTTGTGTCAGACGTATATCACCGAATCATGCATGTTGCAACAAACTACAGTGTTTTCAAAACTATGTTGGCACAAAACATTTTCGCGATATACCGTCATCACTACTATTAAGTTGAAACCCGAAAAATTCGCGTTTTCACTTTGGCCACGGTCGTAGAAGAACAGGTCTGGACACTCGCCTATCTAACAATGTGTTTTGCTTGACCCCCTTGTTGTTTGGCTGTATTTCGTCAAGTTACCGAGAATGTTGTACTTTTTGGCGCTGTAATTCGGGCGGTCGGACTCAAACTCCGTCCACAGTTTTCTATTGTTAAATTTATAAAGTAAATAAAGATTGCTGGAGCCTTTTCTTAAATTTGTGAGCGAAGAAAGTATTTCATAAATTGATAAAAAATACGTTTTGATAAATTGTTTATCTTAGTTGAAAGGAAGTGGGTGGAGTTTAGTCCGACCGCCCTAATTGAAGCGCCAATAAAACACAATATTCTCGGTAACTTGGTGAACTACAGCCAAACAACAAGGGGGTCGAATATCCAGGCGAGTGTCCAGACCTGTTCTTCTACGGCCGTGCACTTTGGCACAAGCTATAATTCCAACAACTGTATGTTTGTGTCAATTTCTCAATTGGCCATTGACCTATTTGACACTTCCTGGAAGTCTCTGAACCAATAATAATATAAACCTATATCAATTTAACAACAAGCAGCTAATGAACATCTGCTGTCTGCTTCAGTTCTTAAATATCCTTGCTGGCTATCCTACAGGTCAGTTAACCCACGAATTTTTCCGGTATCTACTAATAAGTAGGGACCCCAATTTTCCCCGAAAAGAATTTGAATCCTAGTTTGTTTCAGTGCCTTACGTGCACATCTGCAGATCTGCTTCATGGTTATCGGCAGAGTGTATATGTGAAGAGCCGTATCTCATTTGACAGATCCAATGGACGACTTGAAGTACACGCCCCCTGACGTCACCGCAGGGCGAAAGTACTGTGAGGAACAAAGCTTGTTTACAAACATGCTGATTTGTTAGTTGGTAATTGCAGAAAACAAAAATGTTGAGCATTCATAGATTTGCACGCATGGGTAAAAATATTAGTTTCAATTTCATGGTTAAGACACGTAAATACATAAGATTAATGTTTACCTGAAAAAGCGGCAAATTCCAAACAAATAATCAATTTTCTTGACGTACATCTTATCCGGGACATTTGACGCCAAACAGCTAAATGAAGGTTATGTTCGGCTGCGGTATCCATGGAGATGGGAATTGTATCCCACACCTGTCTGAAGCTCCGCCTCTTTTCAAGTCGTCCATTACAATAACGTTCCCGCAACAACATACGTCTGTGATTTGCCGGTAGAATACCAAGGCTCGTGACAGTTAAAATATCCAATCACTGACCACGAAGCCGAACTGAACTGCATATGTGCACGTAAGGCACGGAAACAAAGTGAGGCAAAATTATTTTCGCGTAAAACAGGGGTCTTACTAATAAGTGCTACCTTCGGAAGTAATGTATAGACACATGCAAAATTCGCGTTATCATTTGGTAGCAGACTAAACTTCACTTTCCTATACATAACAGAGCATAATCTGCGATTCAATTGGCCACGAACTTTTATGTGTTGTCATTTACATGTGTTACGTCTTTACAGAGATTGGCCTCTCTACCGTGTAAGTATTCTCCACGGCAAGTCACGACAATATCGGCCAGCGGGAGACGTCGATCAAGCCTATAGTCACTTGGAGTCTAGTCAGCTGTCAGAAAATAACACGAATTTTGCGTGTCTCTAGTAATTTATCGTCAATAACTTTAAGACTCGATCGAGACACATTAGGCGTATTTTGGCGGTTGAATTGGTAGTACGTTTCAGGACCAGAACATTTTTGCGACTGCGATAGCAGTAAGTGTTTGCAAAAGCACTGCAAATAGTTTGTTGCCATTTACAGCTTTTGGTTATACTTGGAGTAGCGAGGTGGGTTACGAATTTCGTTTACAGGAAAAGGCTGTTGTTCGTAATTTCCGTTTATGTATAATGCACAGGCAGACCTGGATTTGTAATTTAGCGTGTAATTATAACGTATTTCACATTGTAGCGCACTATTTTCAGATTAGCACATGAAACAATAACTTAAATATAAATTCTGGTATTCACGCTTAACTCAGGAAATTCCGGTAGCAAATGATCAGTTGTGCGCTTGCTTGTAAATGCAAATGTTCCACTGCAAACACTTGTAACCAGTCTATTACCGACTCAACTGCGAAAATACGGCTATTCACGAAATCCTTTACTGTATCTGTTGCGCGGCGTGGAAAATTCTTTACCTGAGAATGTGCGGAATTCGTCAACACTCCCGGCTTTCAAACATGGCGCATGTAAACACATCAAATTATGGAGCTCGAGAATCCAGAACTTATAATTAGGCATATAAATACTGCATTTGAATTCTTTGCTATAGTTCCCAAACATTATTATTTCCTTTATAAGTTCATGTAAACGAACAACATTAGTTGACAGTGCTGAATTTATTGCTTCTTAATTTATTAGATTCATTAACGTTCAAACTTAGATAGCGATATATAATATTTAGTTGGTTTTTTTCTTTGTATTTTAAGACGTTACAGCTTATGAGCTATAATTATTTTCATATTAATTGCAAATACTGTGTCTGTGGCTTTACGTTTATAATAGTTTAATTTTAATTTTGTTGCTCTTCTATGCAGGACCTTAGCTAATGGTTTTTTTTTTTAAGCATCCGACTGCCTAAAAGTTAGTAGATTATTGAGTTAAGTAAAATTAATTATTGGTTAATATTTATTTGTGAACTGCTGTATTGTTGTGTTGTCTTGCTTGTCACATAAATTTATTAATTTTATTTTTCTCATTTTTTGGTTTGTGTACACGTAAATTTTTTGCATAACTACATAACGAGATATGACTTTCTGTTCGTATTATTTTTGAAAAATCGTAAACTCTGTACGAGTGTTTATTGGTCGCTACTTCGCACGATTATGTAAAGTGGTTTGTTGTATTATTGTCATGTTAGTCATCAGCCGATTTTAATTTTGTTTCTCAGTTTTTGTCAGTTCTGTGTATATGTAATTTTATTTTGTGCGTGTGTAAGAAAGATGGTTACGTGTAAGAAAAGGCTACAAGCCTTAACTTCGCCATTTAAAAAAAAAAAAAAAGTAAATAAATCAAGCAATAAATAAATAAAATTGTTTTAATGTCTTACGTTCACATCGTTGTCTATGAGGGGATGTTTCCAACTCTCAGCTTCTTGGGTTCTACCCTCGGTTCAAAAACGTGAGGTTTCGCAGTAACCTAATTTTCATTTGTGCAGACAAATGAGCGACGCTTCCACACGAAGACATTCCGCCAATAACCTTGAAGCAGAGATGCAGATATGCACCTAAGGCATTGTTGCAAGATGTGGAAAATTCTTTTCTCCAAAAATTAGTGACCCTACAAATTGGACTCGCATTCTGGAGGATCTGGGTTCAGTTCCAGGATACTGCCACACTGATTCAGTTTACTTAACAAAAACCACGGTCGATTACTCTTCCAGTTTCTGTCCTTGTGCCAAGTTATGTGTCACCATCTCTGTTGACCTCGCTGTAGACGTGACGTAATACCTACTTGCATCACATAAAAACTCGTTACTTTGTCACGTACTGTGTCACTTCAGAATGACATCGTCGCGTGACTGAATACACTTTAATACATACCTTTACTGCTAAAATTTCCCCAAAATTTTGTGTTGTGTGGTACCTTTAGCGAAACTGGAAAATCACATAAATATTTTCAGCTAACATACGCTCCAGGTCAATGTATAGGTTGTTCGAAGTAAATACAGCACTATTGAAGAACATATTGTCTAGAATAAGAATTTAAAAATATTATACAGTATGTATCATAAGTCCGGTCTCATAGGAAAAGTTCGGTCTCATTAGGAAAGTTAAAATAGTTCAATGAAATGAAATGTAATTGCGAATAACAACATTCCTGCTGCATTCCACCCCATCCGCCAGCCATGTTACATCGTGTACGAAGCAATTTTTACCATCGCATACGAACGTACAAAGCACAATTTGGCCATTAATTTAAACATTTTATGTCTTAATGACACATGGAAGTTAATACACTGCTGTTGTATTAAAACAACACACTCCAGCGCTACTAAACAATTCCATATTTCACCAATTTATATTTACCTTATGAGACATCCTGTATATTGTGGCCATTAACGTTAACTTATGTACCCTATGCGGTATTATCCGTATGCTTTGATTATAACATGCTCGATGAAAAGCGGCTTTTTTGAACTCTTATATGTACTTAACTTACTATCAAGAGTTTGTTTGACTTAAATGCGGGAAAATGTGGTACTTTCAGTATATTATTAATTTGTACAAAATTACAAGCTCTTAAGAGCGCTCTGTACAGAAAAATTCGATATTTTATAACTGTACCAAACATTGTCTAACTCTCACACGTTACATTATTAATAGTAATTTCCCAAAAATGAAAGACTTTTTCGACTCCAAAGATTTCGTACAAGTCCACGTCAAAGTATCGCTTTGACAATTTTCGCTACTTACCCAAAGTAAAAACAATTCAAACTATGTGAATGAAATAATCTAGTGTAAATAGGCTATATTAAGGTACAGAATGACACGTTTCAAGTTTTGCACAAAACTGATTGTGTTGAAAAATGTTGACAGGCGAGTTATATATTAGACTTATAGCCTTCCACGTTTCCGTGCCTCAAACGTAAAAAATAAAAGCTAAGGTCCACGAACTCTTAAGGAAAGTCAGAGAGTGAGTACACGCATGCGCATGGCCGAGGGTAACGGAACAGCTTGCAGGCGGTGATGTGCGGACCGTGCGGATAACGCAACAGGGCCGACTTGATGGCTGGACAGTTCCCAGAAGGTGATGTGTGCGCGGGTAGGTATGCCCGTCAAGGCTATGTACCGCCTCCCACAAGCCTCAAACCCTCCGGCAACTGCAGAAGGTATTTCCTCTTACTTTCGCCTCATTACTCTGTACACCCGCCCCTGCAGGCTTCTTACATAGGGTTCCTTTCTTGGAATATATTCCTACGTCGACCGCAACATGAAGCCTGGGCCTTTCACACACACCTTCATTTCGACAAGCATCTGCATTTCATTACACCCCTGCCTGACGTAACAATCCTCGAAATGTGTGTTCGCATCCGGTCGCCAGGTTTTTCCTTGTACAGCTCACTGATGTATGTAGAAGTTGGGAAGGGGGAGGGTGGAGGGACATCCTACCTGTAAAACAAAAATGTGAGCATTTGTTATAACAACCGTCCTTTGTTCACAAGTACAGCCACGAGTTAGTCACCAAATGCCTTATCACTAGGGCCATGATATTTACACGAAAATAATTTGGCGCCAGTTTTGTTTCAGTGTGCACATATGCAGTACTGCTTCTTAGTGATTGGATATTTTAACTCTCACGTCACGTGAGTTTCTATCCGCAAATCACAGACGTGTGGTGTTACAGTACAGCATAGCCATCTTTAGTAGAAGGCCGCGGCCTTACATCTGGCAACCCTGCACACAAGTGTCATTTAAACACTGCTTTTAGCTCTCCAAAGGCAATGGCTGTACCTGATTCGTTATTATGCCCTACATACCGGCGAATCAGGGGAAGCCATTACCGTTGGCGAGACAAAACAAGTGTTAAAATGATCTTTCCTGGCAGGGTTGCCAGATCTACGGCCGCGGCCTTCTACCAAAGACGGCTATGAGAACAGTCATTTGGGGTAACTTTGTACCACCAGTCTAGTTTAATTTCAAATTAAGTATTTCAGTTTCATATCTGTGTTCATTTTATGCATTTGTGATCAAATGGTTACGTGTAAACGCAGTTTCTTTACACTTTTGTTTAAAACTAATTGTTTTCAAGGAAGTAATTGCGTGATTAACGACATTTTTTGTTAACGGACTTAGTCTAAACCGTAAACTTACTTGTCTTGTAAAAAATTTAACTATCACGACGAAATCCCTTTTAAAATAAAATGTCAAACATATTTCTGATATAACTGCTCGTTTAAGCTTAAAAAAATTACTATCACAAAACAACAGAAACAGAGGATCATAGCCTTAACTTCACCGTGTACTAAATACAACAAATAAAATAAATAAATAAATACAGTACGGCGCAGTTGAGTGATGGTCGCTTACAGGCGTTGTGTAGATACGCGTGTGAGTGTCGCCTTTATAGCTTCCTAGTGACTCACCTTCATACAGACGATCGTTTTGACTTAGGGCATTCGGAGTGTAATTTTTTTTATATGTTCGAGTAGCACATACTGAAATGAATTGATTAAGATGATATAAAGTTTTTTAAAAAGTTAATAAGTGAAATAAAGCAACATAAGTTTCATAATTTTATTATTTTGTAAGACGATTCTAATCATTTTCCATAACTTTACAGAATAACTTTCCAGTTTTTTAATATATAGTATGTCCGCTATTCAATAACCAAACCATAATTACCCAGCTCTTTTATAAATTACGTAATCGCAGCATAAAAATGTTCAAAATTTAAACGAATATGATGGATTAAATCATGTTCTTACCGTTTTTGCATGACTAAGGGCCCCACCGAGTTTCCCCAATAATACTATTCTAAAAATATACATTCGAGCAAAAATTAAAAGAAAGGAAAAAGAACCACCAAAAAATAGCTTGAAATTTTGATTTTTTTTTTTTTGCACTTTAAGATTCTTTTTAATACAGAAAATTTTTGTAATGGGTTTTTATATGCCCAGCAGTAGTATGTGAGATATAGTTTCCATGTGGATTTTTTAAATTTAATTTTATTAATTGTTTTTCAGCTTATATGTACAAACGATAAACGTGTCAATTTTGACTTTGAAATGCCATTATGGAAAAATTTGGTGAGCTATTTTTTTATAAGAAGAAAATATACTCCCGAATAATGTCTGCAAAACTAACACTGTTTTTAAACCAAACATAAAATTTTTATATTTTCCCCCCACTTTAACGCCCTTAAAGCCATATTTATTTACCGCTTGCTAAACGAAATTATAAAGAAATTTTTTTCTTTGGCAACTGAGGGAAGGCTTTCTTCCATAACACCGCCAGCTTCAGAGCGTAGCAACATCGCATGTGGGGTGGGCCAGATGGGAAGCGAACCCACGACCTGCCGCTAGCCCTGGGACGCTCTGACCCCTCAGATCATTGGACGGCCGCCTACAAAAAACTGCGTGTATCCCCAGGGCGAAGTATTTCGGGGCCAAGTCCCAATTCTAAAGAAAGGAGTAATATCATTCTCTTGTTGCGAAGGAAAGTTGTTTTCACCGCAAAAATATTTTTTTGGGTCTCCTTTACCTTAGACGGTTTCTTCTTTTTGTTATTTGGTCCGGGACGGCAGGCGGACCCCCCCCCCCCCCTTCTCCTCAAGGTAGCAACACCTGACGTCCAGGGACGTATTACCCTCTGGTCGCTATTAGCATAAGGCAGGGGGGGGGGGGGGGTTGAAGAAGGGTTTGCGCCCTAGGACGGGAAGAGGGTGGAAACACATGCAGAAATTACGTCAAGTGGGAAAGACAGGTGGAGGAAAATACATAGTTTCGTCGTAGATAAACTAAAGATACAGAAGCGAAACACGGCTCTAAAAGACGTTTCCCTGTACTGACAACCAAATACGCCACTTCAGTATTCTGAGATATTTCCGAATGTCAACCGAGGTCAATGCACAAACTCACACAGTGGACTGTTAAAATTCTCAGAATATCATATCAAACAAAACTACTGTTTAAGAGGAGTCCTTCGCGGTGTCAAATTTCCACCTTTGACACGTGGGAACAGCGTAGCGATAAGAGCCAGTATCCTACGCTTGACGAGAGGCATATCACCTCTATTCGCAGCGCGCCAAACTGGCGTGCAAGGTTTACGTTGTAGTCTTTTTACTATGGGACGTTAAGCGGTGGCCCCAATATTTTATTTTTGAATAGTTCGAAGTAAAGACCAACGCATGCTTCTCGTTTTGCAGTTTACGAATTCAGGTAATATTTTCGGAGTTACAACAATCTAAATACCCCGTTTTTAGCCATTTTGAGAGGTCCGAATATCATGTTTCTAACAAGCATGCTGCATTTTTTTTTAAAATAGAAGCATAGTTTCAAGTGTGTGCTCTTTTCGTAGGTAAAGATAATATGAAAAAGAATACGCATGACACGCTGCAACGCCGTCCGTGCGTCAGTCGAGGACTCCTCTTAAGAAGGCGTGGTACATAATTCAACGCTAAAAGCATTCATCTATAATTGTAGGTTTCTTGAAGCCAATTTGCGATGATTAAACAACAGCAATCGTAGACAATAATTTTAGCCAACGTTTTAAACGAAATTGTTTCCAGTGTTACGAACTTCTGAGGCACAAACTCCGACGCCGGAACCTCGTGCATTTAACTGCGGCGCAAAAGAATTAGTAATTCTGGATATTTACTCATAAAGTTGTCAAATACCGTTATCTAGGATTGTCATTGAGTATTTTATCCATATTGGTTTCGAAAAAAAGGGTAGAAATCAATGGTTGATTTCAGCGTTTATTTATCTACTATGCACTCTTAATGGAGAAGTTCATTACAAGATAACCTTGATAACTTTCAGAAACTAGAAATCTTACGCGAGACAGACTTTATAAATGTGTATACTTATTTAAAGTTCACCACTGCTCATTAAAACATATTTTCTAACGGCTGAAATCGGCGAAAATGAGAGTATTTGCGGTCTTTTTAAGGCATGTAAATCTTGGCGCAGTAATCTTTTAATACGTATAGGCGTGTACAGCATGCATTTATCTTTAAGGGTTTGTTCCCGAGATTTTATCAGACTAGTGACAATAACTCAAATATTTTTTAACCAAAAGCTTTGAAAAAATTTGAGTCAAAGTGCAGTCACACGATGCACAATACTGTGGATGCGTTTTTAAAAATAACGCTCTATTCATCAGCAAAAAAAATATTTTGCTTAATTTTTGCTTACTTTCATGACAAAAATCGTGGTACTTTGGGTGATGATATCTAAAAAATCGTTCAGTACATTTCTACAAAAAAAATTCAGCTGCAAATTATAACATAAGTGTTAAAACTATGGAACGAAATTTTGATATGAGTATTAGGTAGCTATAAATAATATTTTCGAGATCACTGCAAAACTTGGTAACAAGGTCTTAAAAATACGCCATAAGATAGTAAGTCTGAAAGTCTCATAAGACAGCTGTATGTGAGAAGACAGCACCCTAGTTCACTGTCTTACGTCTAGAGGCTGTGATGCGCGTGCTGTATCCCCCTTATAGTTTCCGTGCTTCCATACTTCTTGCCCTTGAACGAACAAAAATACATTCGTCTAGGCGGCCACCTTAATGGTGTTCAAGTGCGATAAACTCATACTTCCATTTTGATAAGAAATAGTGTTAGTTTTGTAGAAGATACTTGTGAGTGCAGTTTCCTCTTACGAAACAATTTCAGCTGGCGTAGTTTTCTCATAACGGTGCGTCAAGTCTAAATGTGCATGTTCTGCTGCCATGCAAATAGTAAAAAACAGTTGACTTACGTACGTGAAATAATTCACTGTGAAATAACATACCATGGGCTACGCAATAAAACATTTGAAAAATACCGCGAACTGTTTTTGTATTTTAAAAAAAATTCTTAATTTACCACTATTTTTCTGTATTTTTGTGATTTTTTTTAATTCAAAATATTACGTTGTGTGTTTTTAAGTGTTTTATTGCACATATCACCGGATGTTAGTTCACAGTGAATTATTAAGTAGGTCAGTTGGTTTTCACTGTTTGCATGGCAACGTAATAAGCAAATTTTGACTTTGGCACCCCGTTGTGAGAAAACTAAGACAGCTAAAATTGTTCCGTAGTAAAATGTACTCAGAAGTATCGTTTACAAAACTAACAATATTTCATAAAAATATTAAAATTATGATTTTATAGCACTTGAACACTCTTAAGGGCGCCGCCTACCCGCGCGTAAGAGGCTCAAAAGCGACGGAGCAGTAAGGTCGACCTTGAAGCGCACATCAAATGCCGTGTTGCCTCAACGAGCCAAGCGCTGAACTAGCGTGCGAGATTCCCACCGAACTGTTTTTACTACGGGACATTAAGCGGTGACCATATGATTTTATTGGTGGAAAGTCTGAGTTTCACATACAACCGGTTAGTACATTTTGAAGTACGGAAGTCTGAAAATGTCCTTTTAAGCGATGTTGGAGGGCTTAGAAACAGTGTTTTTAATGAGAGTGGCGTCTTAACAATGAGGTTCCGATCTCATCTGAAGTTTGTTTTCTTTCGTACGTTGGCACAATGAGAACACATGGAATATTTTCGTAGAAAAAAAAACCTGTTTACGAACACACTGCAACGCATTTGAAGCGTGAGGTAGGCAGCCGCCTTAACAACTAGGTCTTAAAAGCCGATGAGGGTGAAGTGAGGTTAAGGGACAACATGACATCCATTGCCGAGCAGGGATTCGAGCGTAGGACCTTTCGCACCGTAGATCGGCGCCTAACCAAATACTATAGAGAACAGTACCGGACAGCTAATTTTATTACATTTCTGTTAACATAAATCATTTCATTTTATGTAATTTGTGTACTAATAATTACATTTAGGTAATTTATTTTCGGTTATAGCAATTAATACTGGTTATTCATTGAGGAAAGAATTATTTCTCTCCCAATTGTAATGTTGGCAGCATAAACCTTTAATTAATAAAACGTAGTGTGCTGTTATCTGTTGGCTGGAGGTGGAAACACAACCAGTGTTATCTTAGAATTGCGAAAGTTTTCCGGTAATGTATTTGTCCTAACCGACTAAGCTACGCAGGTCGGCAGCTAGTACCGGACATTTGTACGCGCGCCATACTTCAGGCGGTTGTAAGCATGGGAAATGCATTAAACATAATCTCAAACTGCACGGCACATTGGGATTAGTCTACAAAACCGACATCCTTTCCTTATTATCCCCTACATTACACTCACAAGTTTTCTAATGGCAGTTAAGTACCAGCGACAGATGACTGACTGGTGTCGTACAAATATATTTTATAAAATAGAAGCAAACATGTGCCTTGCATGCATTGAAAAAGCGACACGCGAATCCTCCTATTCACAAAACCGCAAATAGGCAGTTCCGTTTAATGCAAATAAAGGGTATGGGGATATAAAGGAACATCTACCCGAGGAAACACGTTGTGGTTTTATAAGGAACATCGGTATTATTGTAAACAAAATTACTGTTGTCGAAAAGTAGCCTGTATAGAAGTGGACGTTGGTTGTTATTCAAATGTATACAAAAAAGACTCCTCAGGGCCGCTAAAATTATCGTCAATGGCTGGCACACACCAACAGATAATTTGCGAGCACGTGGACATCATTATGTGACATGTGCGATGTCAACGTAATTGGAACCTTCGTATTCACTAACGGTGTGTAGCAGACGCCGTCAGCCTTGAAGGCTTCTAAGCTGAAAAAAAAAACGTAGGTTTACCTACAGTGTCAATACAGATAAACAAAAATAAATAATTAAATAATGTTCAGAACGCTAAAAGGACTACTTAAAGGCTATTGCACTGGATTGAAACATTGAATTTGTTTTGTTTGGTTTTATTATTAAACTGTTTCTAATTTCATACTTTACAACAATCACGCTTCTTCAATACACTGTGGGAATTAAATTCAGCTTTCCATTTAATATTTAGGCAAATTATTTTTAACAACACTGGCCATGAAAGTAGTAACTTCATATTGAATTTGTAGTGTGTGATTGACGTGCATCCCCCCCCCCTCTCTCTCTCTCTTTATAGATATATATATATATATATATATACATACATAAACATACACACATACTGTAAATTTCTATAATGCCTAGATGATATTTCACTGCATTCGTAATTTAGGCATAGTAAAAAGTGTAATAGTTTAATGAAGATTAGTCACAGCGAATTTTTTAATGGGTTGCAAGGCTGCACAAGTGCAAAGTAAACAAAAATATTACTATGTTTTATATAACGTTTTACTGTGCACTACTCCAGTACGTCATCGATTACAAAGAATATACTTGTGCAAGACAAATTTAAGTTCAAGATTTATGTCAGTTTTGGTAATTTTTTTTAGACAATTGTTATAACGTTCATGCCAAACTGAATATACTTTCAATAATTTGAAATGTTTTACATACATAGTTGTGAATCTTAATATTATAACTTCATTATACATTCCAGTACACGTCATAATTCTGCATCAAATGCTGAGCCTTAACTTCTGCATTACAAGGCAGAACAGCTAAATTTTAAGGTATAAATTGAAATGGGTGAATTTTACTATGAAAAATGAGACGATGTGTTTTATAAATCTGAAGGACACACCTAGTGCATTTTTTTAAATGTTGTGTAATCTATGGATACTGGAAAAATTCGCAGGTTCACTGACTTGTTGGCTAGCCTTCAAGAAAATGTGTTTAGTGAAGCAGACATAATTGGTTAATAATAATAACGATAATAAAACGTCTTTAGTTGGCGCAGCAAGGCAATTTTTCCTTCTCTTGCACTGAACCTATTATGTCTCACACACAAATGCTACAACTGACACAGATTACAAAAAAAAAGTAATACTGAGACGAGAATATTATTTATACTTAATAAATGTAGAAAGAAAACATAAACACTCTCAAAAATAATAATATGTGTCACTAAACAATTTACTGCCAGGCACTGAAAACACTAAGTTTCAGCCAGAGATGAGAGAAACACACAGATAGAGCACAACACACACTGTAGGACGAGGGGAATGAAGCCTTGAGACGGAAGGGGAGGAGCCCATCCGCCAATTTGGTAACTGAAAAATGTTGTTTATTACGTGTATATTGCAGCTGTGGTTTGGCCAACCATAACCTCGTTTCTCAATACATCTACAGGAACAGCTGATTGCACTCCGCCATATTGCAACCTGAATAAACAAAGTTAGCTTGGCCTCCAATATAGGCTGCTAATGTTTCATCTGCACTTTTCTCTCATCTCTGGTTTCAGCAAGTAGCCTAGTAAATTGAACATGTTCGAAAGAAAACATTTAAACTAATGAATTTCAAGTACTTGGCTATAAATCAAACAAAAACACTGCATGAACTATTTATGAATACACACATAAATATAAAAATATTGACAGTACTAAAGGCCTTGCTTTTCAGTTTTGCAGTGGTTTCTAAAAAAAATGAATGCAAATAATACATATATAAATAATTCATTCTGGCAGTTTTTACACTTATATATCATCCTTTGTAAATGGATTTTTCTGTTGCAACATAGAAAACAGATTTTTAAAATTTTGCCCATGAATTATCACGTATTTTTTGTCAAAATAAGCCAAAATAAAGCAAACTATTTTTTTTTGCTAGCAAACGGTAGATTATTTTAGAAAATGCTCTGGCAAAATTGTATATCGCATGACTGTACACAATCTCAATTTTTTTTCAATGCATTTGGTTAAAAAATGTTTGTGTTATATTCAGTTGTTTGAAATAAATGAAAGATCATGGCTTTAATCAGTCTGTGCTTGCAGTAGATCGAAAGGAATGTACTTATGAAAAAAAAAGTATTTATGTGTACTTACCCTGAACATCTTAATAATTACTAGTAATCAATGCTCGCTCACTGATAAAATTGTGTCACATGGTTGGATATGCATTTAGTTGCATCTTTACAATTTGCTCAGCGCCTTCCAGAATTTGTCCAATAAGTGAAGGTGCAATTACGAAAACGACACGAACTGACAGTTCTATGAACTCTAGTTCGTCCCCAACTAATCTGTAACATTCCGGACGACAACCCACATGCATGATAATTTGTATTTTGGGTTGGCAGTGCGATATTATGCCCCTCAGCCGGCTGTGATGTTGTATCAAGATGGCGGAGGTGTAATCCAGCACGCTGTGATCATACGCCTACAGCACCAGAACCTCCAACCTCTGGCGTTGACGGAATTAATCCGTGGAGCCCGGAGGCGAGCATCCACGCGAGTGGCTCACTTTGTGAGCGCGGCGGGGCGAGAAATGCTCGACCCCATCGTGTGTCCCGACCCGTGCCGGGCCTTTGTACCCGAACCGCCCGTTTCTCTCTACTAACTCGCTGGTGGCGCGCCCCCTGCTTACATCTCACTCGGGCACGCACTTCCACAGGGAGGCCTTTGATAACTACACCACGACATTGCAAACATATCGATCAAAGAGAATTACTGCCAATGGTTTTCGCAAAGCTGTCTCGGAAATAACATGTAAAGTGTCGACCCTTCGACCTTCCCTTCACTGCTATCAACACTTTTGCGTCTCAAAAAAATAACGCCCCTTGATTATTTCCTCTCGCCTTAACTTCCTCTTCGGTAAAGGGAATAAAAAGAGTTTCAGGTTCCCATTATCCTTTTGTTATGCTGGCGAGGGCTGTTATGGACTTTTTTTTATCACTGGCGAATAATTGTAACGGAAAAAGGTGAAACGTGTTCGCTTCACAGGAAATTTCATGCGAGAAACAGCGTTTCCGTTCGACCGCTCGCAAAGACACGTTACGTTCTTTGAGGAAGGCGTAGCGTATCGCAGCTTGGAGACGATAGGACGCTATCAAAGGTGTACTCGCTCACCTGTTGGAAACTTATCAAAGTCAAAGTCAAACCAAAACATACAGCGCGAGCGACCGAGCAAACTGGACAACACAGCAGGTGCCTCGGAACATAATATCGTTGCTTAAAAGGGCGTGGTACATAATTCAACGCTAAAAGCATTAATCTATAACTGTAGATTTCTTGAAGCCAATATGCAGAAATGTGACATTAGCAATCCTAGACAATAGTTTTAGCCAATGTTTTAAACAAAATTGTTTCCTGTGTTACGAGCTTCTGAGGCACAATCTCTGACGCCGGAACCTCGTGCATTTAACTGTGGCGCAAGAGATCACGCGTAAATAATTAGACATTCTGGATAAATACTTACTCATAAGGTTGGCAAATACCATTATCTAGGATTGTCACTGAGTATTTTATCCATATTGGCTTCAAAAACAGCGTATAAATCAATAGATGATTTCAGCGTTCATTTATCTACCAAACACTCTTAAGTCGTATGGAAAGCTACGATGTCGAGCGAACTACTGGAATACTAAATCGCCAATAAAAACTGAACTACTCATTAAAATTCGATGAGATTTTTTGCCGAGTAGATATTTTATCAGCGGGCGTTTATTTATGTAGCTCATGTGGTAGTGTTTTACCTTCGAGTAAATAATTAAAACCTGTTTTTAGAAAAATAAAGACTTGAAATCAAATTCTACCAAAAATTTAAAACGGTCATTTTTCTAATTTTTAATATGATGATATCTAGGCCTCTATAATAAACGAATGTCAAAAATACTCGCTTTTCATTTGAAAATAATTTTAACATACGTAAACCTTTCTCGCAGAAATTATCGAATACTTTGGCGATAGTGAATAGTCAAATTATATATATATATATATATATATATATATATATATTACAACGTAAAATACAAGTATCAGATTCATAATAAATCTTGTACTTTCAAATATATGTTCCAATTGTCTGATACGTAACACAAAACCATACACACAATATTTTAAAAAATAAAATATAAACAGTATTTTATTTAGTATTTTGATTAATGGGCGAAGTTAAAACTAATTGGTTTCTTTTACATTTTAACAAAAATTACAACTTGTAATACAAACTATACAAACCGAACAAAAATTTCACATCTATGGATACTTACTAATAAGCTTATAAAATTAACATGTGGAAGATTACTAACGAATATTGGTATGCATACGAAGACAATCAATGAATTTCATTGTAAATATAGCAAAGTTCATCTAATCGTAATGAGCCATATGTAAACGAGAGCATATTTATAAACAAACTTAGACTACACTAAGGCTCGGTTTCAGTCGCCATATTGAATAATATTATTTTTCTGTTTTTACAAATTATAATTAGAAAAATGTTAAATATTCGACTACACTGCAAATTCTGTTTACCTCCCGCAACAACAGAGACATTGCGATTTGGCTGTTAACTATAACTACGCCGCAATCTCAGTGGCCAATTTTTTTATATTCATAATTTGCCCGACTAATTACGACCTAATTATACATTACTAGCTCTATTGCCATGTTTATATTGTAGTGTAAAGTGAATAAAATTTGCGGTGTAGTCACCGATTTAACATTTTTCTTCTCAGAATTCCAAAAAAGCAAAAAATAATCAAAATCAATATGGCGACCGAAACCGAGCCTTAACAAACAGTAGCCGCGGCGGCTTAGTGGTCACAGCACTCGCCTCCCACCACGGTGATATGGGCTCGATCCCCGGCGGGCTCAGACCACGGATTGTCGCATGCCGGACGATTGCCGCTGTTGGGCGGGTTTTCTCAGGGATATCCCGTTTCCCCCGCCCCGCTCATTCCGGCGCCTCTCCATGGCAGGATCTCCTCACGTGTTGTCTTCCAGGTTAAGCAGATGCCTTGAAGCGCCCAGTTGTAAAGTTTGTTCAGGTTGAAAAACCCTGACACTCCTGTACACTCATCATACGAACTGTATTTATTTATTAACAAACGTACATTAAGGGCGCTGCCTACCCGCGCGTGTGAGGCTCAAAAGCGACGGAGTAGTAAGGTCGACCTCGAAGCGCGCATCAAATGCTGCGTCGCCTCAACGAGCCAAGCGCTGAACTAGCGTGCAAGCTTCCTGACGAACTGTTTTTACTATGGGACATTAAGCTGTGACCATATAATTTTATTGGTGGAAAGTCTGCAACTATGTTCAGTGCAGGTCGCAACCTGAGTTTCACATACATGTACTTAGTACATTTTGAAGTACGGAAGTTTGAATAGACTGAATTAAGCCATGTTGGAGGGCTCAGAAACAGTATTTTTAATGAGCGTGGCATCTTAACAATGATGTTCCGACCTTGTCTGGAGTTTGTTTTCTTTTCGTACGTTGGCACAACGGGCACACGTGGAATTGTTTCGTAGAAAAAACCTGTTTACTAACACGCTACAACGCATTTCAAGCGTGGTGTAGGCGGCCCCCTTAAGTGAGGAGTTCACGCAAAATGTTTATTATTTTAATAATTTTTATATTTGTACGAGATGTTGTTTGTTCTGTAAGCATACGTTGTGACTATTTTTCATAATAATGAAAATTTTCTAGTTTTCATAGTTCTGTATATTGGCAAGTAGAAGTCAAAATTTGCATAAAACTGTTTTAAACAAAAAACGAAAACCAATTGACTTACAGAAATGAAATCATTACCACTGATAAACAGTGTCGCGGGTTAAAACTGGACATTTATATTTATCTATATTAAAAAAAAAAAAACACAATGCTGACATTTTTAATTTCAAATTCAACAATTTTTTTTTTAAATACAAAAATTATACAATTCAATTCAGGTTTTTATTTATGTCTAGATGTAGCCCGCTACACTGTTCTCCAGTGTGAATTTTTTCATTTCTGTAAACCAGTTGGTTTTCGTTTCTTATATAAAACCATTTTGTGCAAATTTTGGTTTTGACATGCCATTATACAATAACTTTGAAAGCTAGAAAGTTTTCATTTTTGTAAAAAACAGTCAGAATGTACACCTATAAAACAAAGTCTAGTACAAATATAAAAATTATTAAAACAATTAAAACTTTGCAGTTATTCCCCGCATAAGGCCTCGCTCTTTAGTTTTACAGTGGTTTCGGAAATATTTCTTTTAACGCTAATTAATACATATATCAAAAATTCATTCTTACAGTTTTAACACTTATCATAGTTTGTATCTGAATTTTTCTGTTGCAGTATACCAAACGGATTTTTAGATTTTTGCCTCTGAAATGTAACACATTTTGTTGTCGAAATAAGCTAAAATGAAGGAAAATAATTTTTTGCTAGAAAACGGTAAATTAATTTTTTAAAATGCTCTGGCTAAATTGTGTATCGTATGACTGTAAACAGTCTCAAATTTTTTCAAAGCATTTGGTTACAAAATATTCGAGTTATTTGCAACTGTTTGAAATAAATGAATGATCATGTCCTTAAGCCCATAGAGTTACACACGACTAAATTCTGTTCGGGCTGATTCACTAGTGCCGTGTTTAAGGGGCCTGCCTACCTACCCTTCAAATACGTTGCAGCGAGTTACGACTATTCTCTTCTTGACGAAACTATTTAAGATGAATTATATTTGTACATCTACTAAAATAACACACACTTCAATCTATGTCGCTATAGTTTTAAAAATTCGGCACGTTTATCAGAAACAAAACGGTCGAAAATGGCTTTTCCAGACTGCCGTATATGGAAAATTAACAATCGGATTCGAAAAACATAATTACATAAACAAGCGTCAGACTTTGAAATACGTTTCCCATACATAAAACAACATTTAAAGTCCCATAGTAAAAAGGATAATAATAAAGCACTGCACGTCAGCTTAGTAGCTTGCACGTAGAGGCGATAATCCATTACATACGTCTGTTAGTGGCAACCTTACCACTCCTGCCACACAGACCCAAAGGTATCCTATCTAGAGAGGCCCCTTAAAGCTTGGGGCAGTTTGCCATCTGAATACAGAAATATAAAAAGTTTTAGTACTTTTAAGAGGAAAGTAAATACAGACCATCTTAGTCACTCCGCTGGTCGAGTAGATGAAGCTACATTTTCGAGAAATTGCGATTATGTATGTATGCATATGAGTGAATGAGTGAGGGAGAGTGTGTGCTAATTGAATAATTTTCGTGTAATTTTGGTCGTATAGTGTTACGTTCTATTCTTGCACTTTTATGTAAATCTATTCGTGAATTTTTTACACTTTTAAATTGTATAAGTTATGGATCCAGTGTAAGACAACGCGACTCTGCTTTAGCTGCGTCTCTGAAGACGTAAATAAATAAATAAATCCGTATTTCCTACCGCTTTTGTGGTACGTAATTTTTTTTATTCCTAAATGAAAGCATATATCGAAAAACTATTGCACAGTTTTGGTAAAACCTGTGTATACTAGATTAACAATGTTTTTCAAGACAGAATTTTCAATGGCTTCAGTTAAATCAAGGAAGTTCTCATTAAGGAACTAATTAGTCAAATATATACTAATTTTACCTAGAAAAAATTAGACTACATAATAAGAACAGACTTTAAACAAACTGTGCGACAGTTTTTCAACATCTCCTCTCGTTTAGGAATAAAAAAGTAACTAACGCGAGAGCAGTTGCAGGGCATTTGACAGAATTTCCTGGCCGCTGTGCAAGAAAGTCATTAGGGTTTGATACGACCCCCCCCCCCCCCACACACACACAAGTTACATATGACATGTTTCCGGATCAAACACCTGGAAGCAACAAAATATGACATTAGACAAATTATACGTAGGGAAAAAATAATTTGTTGTAAAAGATTTATTTAATTCTTTCAAATGAAGGATCATGGTCATTAATTGTATTTAAGAACCGAGTTTTTAACCCATTGTTGTTGCACACATTTTGGCAACAGTGGTGGCGCATGACACAGTGTAACGCCACCTGCTGCCTATTAGAAGGTGGGGGTGGGGGGGCCGTGAGACTGGTCTTTAGGGGTGGTTGGGGGGGGGGAGATACCCACAGACGTACAGGACCGCGGGCGGTATGCGTCACAAAGCATGTACGTGCTGTAGACCGACACAGACCGCATCACGCATTCGTCTCTCATTACGCGCGTAAAGATCCGACCACTAGGTGCGTGGTCACGTGCCCTTTCGACACGCTCAACTCTTCTCTCTCTCTCTCTCTCTCTCTCTCTCTACGACTCTCCCCTGCATCTCCTCGTATGCTCCGAGATTTCTACACGACTTGTGACATTTATTATTAAGTTTTATTTAAGAGGACGTGGGACATAACTGTAATTCAACGCTACAAGCATTAATCTATGTATAACTGTAGGTTTCTTGAAAATTAAACAATAGCAATCCTAGACGATAGTTTTAGCCAACGTTTTAAACGAAATTATTTCCAGTATTATGATCTTCTGAGGCACAATCTCTGAGGCCGGAACCTCGTGCATTTAACTGCGGCGCAAGAGATCACGCGTAACGAATTAGTAAGACTGGATAAATATTTACCCATAAAGTTGGCAAATACCATTATCTAGGATTGTCATTGACTAGTTTATTCATATTGTCTTCGAAAAAAAAAAGTACATATCACTGGATGTTTTCAGCGTTTATTTATCTATCACGCACTCTTAAGGGAGCCGCCTATCTGCTCAGAAATGACGGAGCTATAAGGTCGACCTTGAAGCACGCATCAAATGTCGCATCGCCTCAACGAGCCAAGCTCTGAACTAGCGTGCAAGCTTCCCGCCAAGCCATTATTATTTCATTATGGGACATTAAGCGGTAACCATATAACTTTATTGGTGGAAACTCTGTAGCAAAGTTCAGTTCTCATTACAATCCGAGTTTCACATACGTCCTGTTAGTACATTTTGAAGTACGGCAGTCTGAAAAAGCCGATTTTAGCCATGTTGGAGGGCTTAGAAACAATGTTTAATGAGCGTGGTGTCTTAAGAGCGCGGTCTACCGCAATTTTCATCACCATTTTTTTATTTGTACCGGATATTTTTTTTAGACACAAAATGTGACTAAATTTGGTTCTTATGAAATTATTTTATCTCTCACAATTTTCGCGTGATGGCTTGTTTAAGTCATATTTTGCATGTTTCCGTTTTAACGACTACACTAAAACCAACTCATATACCAAACTCCAAAAATTTAAGTGGATAAAGACATTGCATGCTACAATGGCATGCTCATAAAATAAAGAATAAAAATTGTTTGTATTAAAAAAAATATTGTATTTTTAAAATTTTTATTTTCAGTTTCAGCATTTTTTAAAATACAAATATTTTTTATTCTTTATATTTATGAGCATGTCATTGTAGCCTGCAATGTCTTTATCCACTGTGATTTTTTTTAGTTTGGTATGCAAAATATGACTTTAACAAGCCATTACGCGAAAACTATAAGAGATAAAAACAGTTCATAAGTGCCAAATTTAGTCACATTTTGCGTCTAAAATAATAAAAAATTATCTGGTACAAATAAAAAATGGAGATGAAAATTCCGTTACACCGCCCAATGAGGTTCCGACCTTGCCTGAAGTGTGTTTTCTTTCCGTATGTTGGCACAATGGGCACACGTGGAAATGTTTCGTAGAAAAACACTGTTTAAGAACACACTACAACACATCTGAAGAGTGATGTAGGTGACAGACTTAAAAGCGTTTCAGAGGGGATAAAAAATCATAAGTTTATGTTTGTATGAAATTGTGTTACTTTCGTAAACGGTACTTGGGTGTACATTATTCTCTTACAAAAAAAAAATTATCTCAGCCAGTTTTCCTGTAATGGCATTTCAAAGTCAAAATGTGCATATTTTTACTTCATACACTCCGTGAAAACCTATTAACACAATAAAACGAAAAAATTCACAGTCAAAGTACATGTCACTGGCTAGGGCTTTAAGTATATAATAACCCAATACAAAAAAATTCTAACATAGTAGCAAAAAAAGTTTTATTTCAGATTTTTTTTAAAAATACAAAACATTATTTGAATGGGTTTTTATATATGTTTAGCCCTAGTCAGTGACATGTGCTTTAACTGTGAATTATTTAGTTTTATTATGTTGACAGGTTTTTGGAGGGGTGTATGAACTAAAAACATGCAATTTTTGACTTTGAAATGCCATCAAGGGAAAAATGTATGATTTTTTTTCTTTGCTAAAGGATAATGCATTCCTAAGTAAATTCTACAAAATTAACACTGTTTCGTGCAAGTATAAATTTATGACTTCTGGAATGCCCTTAAGATAGCCGCCGAGTGATGTCTGCTTAGGAACACTACTCTGCGCTACTCTGGAATGCTCTGCACTGTTCTGCACTACTCTGCAGTATTCGGTAATATTCTGCACTAACCTGCACTACTCTGCACTACTACGAACTACTCTGCACTACTACGAACTACTCTACACTACTACGAACTACTCTGCACTACTACGAACTACTCTACACTACTACGAACTACTCTGCACTACTACGAACTACTCTGCACTACTACGAACTACTCTGCACTACTACGAACTACTCT
>PNEQ01121554.1:8530-28544 GCA_003012365.1 Medauroidea extradentata | reverse complement strand
CCTTGTACCATGTCGTCACCCCTTGTACCATGTCGTCACCCCTTGTACCATGTCGTCACCCCTTGTACCATGTCGTCACCCCTTGTACCATGTCGTCACCCCTTGTACCATGTCGTCACCCCTTGTACCATGTCGTCACCCCTTGTACCATGTCGTCACCCCTTGTACCATGTCGTCACCCCTTGTACCATGTCGTCACACCTTGTACCATGTCGTCACACCTTGTAACATCTCGTCTTACCTTGTTCCCTATTGTCTCCCCTTGTCTTCCATTGACTTATTTCGTCAAACATTTTCCGCCCTGGTTATCCCTTATTCCCTCTTTTCCCATCTTGTCACCCCGTGCTTCCCTTCTGCCAATCCCGAAGCTACGCCGGTGTCTGACAGTGTTGAAAAATGTTGTTATTTAGGCTGAATAAATAATTGATTATAAATAACAGTAGAAATGGGGGGATCGTCGCCTTAATGTAAGGTGTATTGAAGGCAGCGCGTGTCGGCTGCAGTAACGGTTAACTCGGAACGGGGCCGACATTTCCGCGCGTGCTCGTCGCAGGAGACAACAGCTGGTTGGTTGGTCAACTGTCGCCTATGTATTGTTCCGTGGTGCATCAGGAGCTCGTGAACTTGTTCCTGCCTGATCTTTTCCCTCGTCTCTCCCGCCTCTGATACGGACATCCGTAAGGAGTTTTCTGTGTGTATTTGATGTCCAGCTCGTCCTAGTGACCAAGTTCCTGCTCGCCTTGGATGGAACGACTCTGAATGTTACGTAGCGTCTATACATAGCAACTGGCTAAACGACCTTGACGTGCATACATTTTACGTTTAGAAAGGGTGTAGTTGCATTTGTTTCAAGCTTCATATACAGGATGCCAGGCAATTTGCGGATGCGGTATGTACCACGTGAATAGTGACAAAAACTAAGCAGAAAATACTCCAGTCCCTACGCTTACGAGAGAAGTCCAGAATACGAGTCAGCGGGAATATAGGGTGGGTTGTTCGCGCCAACATGTCATTTTTCTCATAAACAAAGGGTCTGACGACTTTTTACCAACATCTTAGTTTAGACTTGGTCACACATTCATGTGTTGCGTTCCGTATACTTGAATTTCCTTACCCTTTACTTACTCTTCGTTGTTTTTTTTAACCTTTAATGAAACTTTTTTTGTAAGCTAAGGACTTACGACTACACCAAAGAACATTTTATACTTAGCTTTGGTCACTAATCTACCGGTTGCAGTCCGTACCTTAGATTTACCTGACACCATGTATTTCGTCAGCGAGAATTCCGTGGAAATGATGTCCCTGTTCCTCGAATAGTGATTTAAGGGCGAAGATCATCTGTCAACTCAACTATATTACAATTCGCCTCCCACCAAGGCGATCTGGGTTCGCTTTCCTGTGGGGTCGGTCCCCGGATTTTCGCATGTGGGAATCGTGCCGGACGATGCCGTGGCTGGTGGGTTTTCTCGGGGACCTCCCGTCCCCCCCCCCCCGTCCCTTCATTCCGGTGCTGCTCCATACTCACCTCATGTCATCCCTCACCAACGCTAAAGACCTCGATGTTAAGCGCTGACCAAAAATCTCTCACTCTCTCACCCATTAGGCTATATTAATTTTCAATATACAATGTATTTGGGCTTCAGTTGTGGCTATGCCATAGCGCACCCCCAGACTCTTGTGTTTGTTTACTAAAGTTAGATTTGATGGAATGCGTGTGTTACGTCTACCGTGAAGAAACGTCCGCAATAGAATATTAATTACTTTGGACGGTTTCAGATGCCCTAACGCAACCAGCATTAATTGCTTGTGATGTCAGAAATAATGTCTGTACATATTTTACGTTCCTACGCAGTATAACGTCCAGAAATTAAACTGAAACATGAATTATGATGAGAAACACACAAATCCAAATTGGAGCCGCTACTTTACCATTAATCTGTTGAAGTGGAGCCGAAAATTGTTTCCTTCATTGGCGTAAGTGTCGTCAATTGATTGCCTTCCTTGAAACAGCCACCTTTGGGGAATACAAGTTTAAACTGCACATGAGTTCGACGCTCGAGCAAGTGCGTGACACATTTGACATGCAAGTATTCTGTTAGCAGGAACGCTTTATCAAAGTTTGTGTAAAATTTTGCACGGAATTGGTTTGTATTTACAGCCATGTTAAATAGCGAGCTTGACCTGTGAAACTGTCGTAACGTAAATTTGGGGATTATATGCAAACATTTTATAGCAGTAAGGGCGTTTGTCACCATGCAAAGTTAATTGTTTTACACTTGTATATGACTCCGCCTATGTGATGTGCTACATAGAAAAATTGTGAGCAAATATTATTGGAATTTCATGTTCTATTCGTTATTTGGAATTTATCGCAAGTGAATGTCTACTCTGGGATGCAATATGTGCGAAAAAAAAAAAATTATTCGCCCCTCGCTTCCAAAGTCACGACCGCTTTGTATTAATAAAAAAAACATTGTTTTTATTTAATGTAACGAATATGTTTTGTTGATAAAGAGCCTTACTGCGTAACACCATTGCCATAATAGTGTTATGGTACAGATTATTGAGTAAAGTGGCGCAAGGATGCACCCTTGACTGTTATTCGTGCGGGCAATCGCTCGATTCCCGGCTCCGGTCTTCCTGATCTCAGTTTTCCGTAGTTTCCTGGAATCATTCCAGGCGAATCCTGGGAAATTGTTCCTGGACAAAGGCCATAAACGACTCCTAGTTCCAGCCCTTGTGCAAGTTGTGTGTAACCGACTCAAATATTCTTGCTGACGGCGAGACATAAAACCCAATTAAATTAAATAATGAAACCGGTTTCTCTGGCATATTTTAGCGTAAGTGTGAATGTTGTTTCGCTATAGCAACATAACTGCCGGCAACTGAATACGTATTGTAATTGACGAGTAGCAACTTCTCAAATTTGCTGTTCACATTGAATGACACTACACATGTTGTTACTGAAGCTAACTCTAAGAAGTAAAAGATAATTGAGACCCATCACACCAGTGTGTTGCTGGCCCGTTGTTCCCATAAACAGACTTTGAATAATGACAGCCAAATGTTGAAATAATTTCTGCAATATAGATTATTCTAGTATTAAAATATAAGTGTGAATTTAAGCAGTAGGAAAGCTAAATTAAATACGTTGAGCTCGTTAAAGCCAACATTTGCGTCTTTCCGTTTTAAGGACGCACTAAAACCAACTCAGTTACCAAAGTGAAAAAAATTCACAGTGAATAACGATGTTGTAGGCTACAAGCTCAGCTGCGTTAAACAAAAAATAACATATCTTTGTAGTTTTTTTTAAATATTTAATTTAAAAATTTTTTATTTAAAATAAAAAATATTCTTTGTTTTTATGTACATCAAATTGTAGCCTGCGACTTCTTTATTCACTGTGACTTTTTTCAGTTTGGTACGTCAGTTGGTTTTAGTGTATTCCCTAAACAGAAACATGCAGATTTTGACTTTAAAAGAGCACGGTCTACCGCAATTGTCATAGTTATTATTTTATTTTGTGTTTGTACCAGATACTTTTTTTCTTGTTTTAGACACAAACTGTGACTAAATTTGGCTCTTATGAAATTTTTTTATCTCTCATAGTTTTCACGTAATATTTTGCATGTTTCCGTTTTAACGACTACGCTAAAACCAACTTATATACCAAACTAAAAAAAAAATTCACAGTGGATTAAGACATTGCAGGCTGCAATGACACGCTCAGAATTTTAAAGAATAAAAGTTATTTGTGTTTAAAAAATTATTGAATTTTTAAAATTTTTATTTTCAGTTTCAGCATTATTTTTAATTCAAATAATTTTTATTCTTTAATTTTGTGAGAATGTTATTGTAGCCTGCAATGTCTTAATCCACTGTGATTTCTTTGAGTTTGGTATATTAGTTGGTATTTATTGTAGTCGTTAAAATGGAAACATGCAAAATATGATTTTAAGGACGTGGTCTACCGCGATTTTCATCGTCACTTTTTATTTGTATCAGATATTTTTTTTCATATTTTAGACACAAAATGTGACTAAATTTGGCTCTTATGAAATTTTTTTAGCTCTCATAGTTTTCGCGTAATGGCTTGTTACCGTCATATTTTGCATGTTTCCGTTTTGACGACTACACTAAATCCAACTGATATATCAAACTCAAAAAATCACAGTGGATAAATACATTGCAGGCTACAATGACATGCTCAAAAAATTAAAGAATAAAAATTACTTGATTACAAAAATTCTGTAACTGAAAATTAAAATTTTAAAAAATAAATATAGTTTTTTAATTTTTTGAGCATGTCATTGTAGCCTGCGATGTCTTTATCCACTGTAATTTTTTTGAGTTTGGTATATCAGTTGGTTTTAATGTAGTCGTTAAAACAGAAACATGCAAAATATGACTTTAACAAGCCATTACTTGAAAACTATGAGAGATAGAAAAATTTCATAAGAGCCAAATTTAGTCACATTTTGTGTCTAAAATAAGAAAAAAAAATCTCGTACAAATAAAAAATAAAATAATGATGATGAAAATTGCGGTAGACCGGACCCTTAACAAGTCATTGCGCGAAAACTATGCGATATAAAAAAATTTCTTAAGAGCCGAATTTAGTCACATTTAGTGTCTGAAATAAGAAAAAAAAATGGTGATGAAAATTGCGGTAGACTGCGCCCTTAACAAGCCATTACACGAAAACTATGAGAGATGAAAAATTTCATAAGAGAAAAATTTAGTTACATTTTGTGTCTAAAATAAGAAAAAAACGTATCTGGAACAAACTACATATAAAAACGTGGTGATGTAAATTGCTGTGTGTCGCGCCCTTAAGACCACGGGTTCATATTTATGCTGTGTTTTAGAGTTTAATTAAATCCTGAAAGGGAACAGATATCGCAGAACCCTTAAATAGAAGTGTTTGAAATTGTTTGTTCTGTGGGGTCTAATTTTTTCGAAACATAAGTTTATGTAATGTTGGCTAGTTATCGACTAAATTAAATTTTCTTATAAAATCAGTAAATAACAAAAATGGTAAAAACTTGTGCCTTGAAAAAAATTGACTACATACTACAAACAGTTTCCAATATTTCTATGTAGCGGCTTTGCAATATATGTTCCCTTTCAATATGTAATTAATTAAACTGACTAAAATAGCATAAATATGGACCCGTGGCCTTTAAGTGACCGTATTCCTAGGCTGCTGAACGGCGTGCAGAGCTTAGCTATTAAATTTTTTCTTCGAACTGTTCAGCGTGTGTAAGGTATATATATACTGCGGAGTAACATTCAAAGAAAGTTACACGCATGAATACCTATTCCTGCTCCTCCAGTTAGCTCTAAATTTATTTTCACGCTCCTGAAATTGGGTGAGTTGGTGATCGTCTTCAGGTGTAAAAATTTTGGCGCAGAATCTTTTTAAAAGTATGTATATATGTTGAGTATTACGTCATAAAATGATAGGGTGACCACTGAATGTCTCATAGAGGCGAGTTGTCGGCGAGTATCTTGTGCTTAGAGGCTAGAGGAAACGTGATGCGCGTGCTGTCTCGCCCTTGCTGCTTCTGTACTTCTAGGCCTAAGTGGCCACGTTAATGATAGTTGAATGTAACTATACTATCACGATTCACCGAGCGAGGTGACGTAACAGCTGGGCTCTCATTCCAAAGAACCCGCATTTCGTTCCCGACTCCGGCCGTCCTGATTTCTGCTTTCCATGGTTTCCCCAAATCGCTCCAGGCGCATGCTGGGATGATTCCTTAACATAGGTCACGGGCGAGTCCTCGCCCATTTTTTGTCCTTGCGGAAAGTTGTGTGTAACCATCTCAAATGACCTCGTCGACGAGACGCAAATCACACTTAAAAGTGTGATTTAAGGTATGTTGAGATTTTTTGTCTAATGTTGGTGCATTGAACGCATTATAGTCCGGCGTCTGGTCTTAATGAGTAAAAACCTCTCAGAAGTGGCCACAGTAATTATATTCGTCACTAGGGCAAGTATAGTTATTTACTGTGCATGTCTGTGTTTTTGTTTTGTTTTATTTTCCATAGTTATTGGATATTAGTGTTTGTTAGCTCTCAAGGTATCTGTGTCTCTCTTGTCTGGATTTATTAGCTTGGACATACTCCATTGTTTTTTAGAACATGGAGAAACATTTTTCGCTTGTAAAGTTAAATATTAAGAAAGTTAACGAGACCACAATCTCCACGTCCTGAAAAAGACCACTCGGCTTCCAACTCGCATGCGACTGAAAACTGGAGCACAGGCTCCCAGGGAAGTTTACCCGTGTTCGGAATGTCACTTGACGGCATCTCGATCAACTCCTCATTTACCCCGCTCGAGAGCAGGGTAGCGGCGTTTGGCGCGAAAAATAATGTAAACAGTAGATATAACCAAAACCGCAAAGAAGTGATTGAATGAACAATGTTGAAACTATTGTAAAAACAAGCACAAAACTAATAATTTGAGATAATTGGTTTATCGCGGGAAAACTTGACTGCTGGATTTCAACCTTCGTTCAGCTTATGAAAGGTTACTGGCTCTCGCTTGTGCGTAGAGCTATTGCCCTATTTAACTAATCCAATAAGAATCCCGCTATTGTAATATTTGATGCCTATTATTGGTCTGCAGACAGTTATGTTGTGTCAGACGTATAGCACCCAATCATATACGTCGCAAGAAACCCACAGCGTTTTCAAAGGTATGCAGGCACAAACATTTTTCGCGATATTCCATCTCTACTAATAATATATTTGGATATAAGTAAAACAACGTAAATAATGTACTGTGTATGTCGCATTTAGTAAAATATTTGTTTTGTAGAAAGTATGAACGGTTATTTTGGATTCCGCTAACTTAAAACTGAGAAAATCGCTGGAGCCCGTTCATAAAGCCCTGGTGATTGACAATCCTGGTCAACGCTACTCCAGGGAGTGAAGTTTCAGAAGCGCCTAAAGTATGCAGTGACCTTGAAACACAAGTGCCTGGTTCGCTGCGTGTCGAAATAACTTTTTACGCGGGTTACTTTATCTCGTGCAGTTCCTAGGAGCTTATTGAGAAGATAGCGTTGTGCGGCATTACCTGTCGCTATTACAGAACAGCTATCGTAGCCTGCTGCTCTGTCAACAGCGGCGCATCTTGGCAATGTAATCTGGGGCAAAACTACCGAAATTGTTTTATTTGCCAGGTTTCATATGCTGTTTGATGGTGTTTGTTGGAACCCTAGTTATGCCGTATGTTCGAGGCCCTTCTGAAAAATAAAACGTCTGGGAAACAAATACGGACTTCGAACAGCATTCCGATCTAAAGCAACTTTTAAAAATATGGTTACCAGGGTGAAATTAGCCACAGAAGAACTACAAACACACAACTGTGTATATCAGATACCCTACGAATGTGGCCATATGTACATTGGTGAAACTGACAAAGCTCTATCAACCCGTATCAAAGAACATAAAAATTATTGCAAAAAAGGCGAAACCCAAAAATCTAGACTGGCCGAACATGCATGGGAAAATAGCCACAAAATCCTTTGGAAAGACTCTAAACCACTTACACAAGAAACTGACAAAATAAAAATAAAAGAATCAGCCTTTACCAATAGCAATATTTTCAGTCAACAGAGCATTGAACTAAAAAAATATGTGGATCCCATTGACTAAAAGAGAAACAAATTTACAGCACAAAATAAAAACACTCAACCCATCACAACCAATCAGATTTAATACATGCTGCGCGATCAATCAGGAGACAGCTCGTCTCCCATTGGCTGAGCACGATAAGGGGATTTACCCTACATAAACTCATGGTTTTTCCAGTATCCTCATCAGTCGCACTCGTGTTCCTGAATCCTGTGTGTCTACCTTATGACGGGAACAGATTCCAGTTCCCGAAACCTCGTTAATACTGACTGTTTGGAAAACTACTGTGTTTTGTTTCGTCTAATCGTTTGAGTGGTTTGTTGTTTTTTCTGTTTGTGTCCGACATCTTTGTGTTTTGTTTCGTCTCATCATTGTGTCGTTTGCTGTATTTCTGTTTGTGTTTTTGTTTCGTCTCATCGTTGTGTCGCATGTCAACTTAGGTTTCTTTTTATATTTTTGTTATTTTTTATTTTATGCTTTGTTCCTTGTTTTATCTCACCAGATTCCAGTATTGGAATTTCATGTTGTGTATGTATCCTGATGACTAAAGCATACTCTGCTTATTTATGTTTTCTTGTCTTATTTTTAGTTTTCTTTCGACGGTCATTTATTTCGCAATGACGTTTGTCCAAGCAAATAAATCCAGTCAAACATTTTGTTGTGGCACGAAAATGTTCTTGGAGTGTTCTTGAACAGACATTCTGTCAATTAAGCTGGATTTTTTTTACGTTCCAGGGACATTTTTAACCTATGTATAAGTGGACGCTATTACTAGAAGATCATCCTAGAGCACAGCGACCGAACGAGGTTGCGCTGCGGTAACACGTTGGCCTCGCGTTCGGGAGGACCTGGTTTCGATCCCCGTTTCCGGCCATCCTGCTTCCGGTTTTCCATCGTTTTCCGAAATCGCTCCAGGCGAATGCTGGGATGGTTCCTTCAAAGACCATGGCCGACTTCTCTCCCAGTTCCTGTTATTGAATCAAGTTGTGTTTCACCGTCTCTACCTTAACAGCACGGCAACGTGCCTGCACGATACACTGTAACATTGCGACGTTGTTACAATGTGCCAGAAATGTGCAGAATAGGTGCCGGCAACGTGCCAACGTTACCCGCACTTCGCCAGCACCTTATTTCAAAACTTCTAGATTAATTTTTTTGTCTTCCATATACCTTTACGCAAAGTGCAAATATTTACATCACCACCACTTAAGGTCAGAATGATGAAATATAAGTACGAAAAATTACTATTGTTTGTATTGATATTGATCATTTGCATGTACAATCACTGATACAAAAAATATTCCACTATTAACGGTACTGAAATAAAATAAAATGCTTACCATCCTTGTCATAATTAAGTGAATACTAAATAGTTTTACAATGTTAAATGTTGTTTCCCAATTTTTAAGATTTTTAAAATACAGTAAATGGGATGCCACAATAGCTCATGTAAAACACAGAATTTTTGGATTATTTGTACATGTGAATATAAAGCAATAGCCGTTATTCATGCATAGCATCTGTTGGTCAGAAATGCAACTAACTGGTATGGTGGGGAAAGTCACAACTGTAACATTTCTGGCACGTGCAGGCAACATGCTGCTAGGTTGCCTCGGCAACGTTGCAATCTAAACATTTCTGGCGCATGCAGGCAACGTGCTGCTAGGTTGCCTCGGCAACGTTGCAGTTGTAACATTGCTGGCACATGTAGGCAACATGTTTATGTAGTCTGTGACGAACTTAGCACATTGTAAAGTTGTAGCAACGTTTCCAGCACCACCTGTGCTGTTAGGGTAATGACCTCGCCGTCGACGAGACGTAAGACCCAATTCACAGAAAAACATATTTTGTGGGGATTTACACGGCAAAATTTATTTTGTGGTCACCACGAAAACCATTTGTTGGCATCACTAAAATATTATGGCCACCACAAAATTATTTTGTGGTTACTACAAAATAATTTTGCAGGGAAGACTGCCTACAAAATGTTTCTTTCAGTGTACCTTACCTCATTTTGAACGCTATGCGGTTGGTAAGGGCTTCAGGTACTTATACACAGTGTGGCACGAAACTGAAAATTCAAGCAGGTTGTGTCAGAAAGCTCGGAATGTTACTTCGTTAGAAGGTCGTCCGTTGCGCGTATTCACGCACGAAATCTTGCCCAATACGAAGGCCCGAGTCGCGCTTGTCTGGTGTGGTGTTGCCACTTGTTTGCCAATTTTCCAGTGGTTAGCAGTTTTCATCCACCTTCCCGTTACCGTGTTTCGCTGCCGCATGCGTTTGCAATGTTAACCTTCGTGCTCGCTCCCTTGCTGCTAACTGTTCGGCACGTGTTTCCTTAGGTAATCATTTCACGCAGAACGCAATACAGCCCCTGACGTCGCGTTTCCTACATATAGTCGAACCTTTCTGGCGACGTTACAGGTATGTCATTTAACAACAGAAGATGTATTCCAGTTTGGGAAACCCATTGGAAAAACTTGGAATTGTCAGCGAAAATTTGTCCACCTGAACTATCAGGTGAATTTCGTAGTAGTTTTGGCCCGTCTGAGACATTTCAGGGAATTTTCTTTCCTCATTATTTTTAGCTTCTATAAAAACTATAGGGAGGGAAGTGATGGAGTTTTGAGAGCGTTATTGTATTTTTTCCCAAAAAATTACCGTCGTGTGGAAGTTGATTGTACTTCACTGTCAAGTTCAATGTTATGTGTGCTGAATTTTGTCAAGTTCACTGGCTGGACATAATTTCAGTGTCAGAAAGGACTTGAAATCTTTACCTGTACTGGTAAATTTGTAGATTTAATTACTGAAAAGTTGTCTTCATGCTTGCGAAAATCAGGAAAATTGTTGGTTTTCCGTCAGGGAATTCAGAGAAAATGCAGGGAATTTTCTTTGATGGAATGAGTTTACAGGCTTCGTCGAGTTATCGTGTTATCCCATTAATAATTCTGTAGTCAACAGTTAAGATATGTTGACTTAACGTCTCGTCGACAGATATATCAGTAGAGAGGAGGACACTTAACTTGACACATGTAGAAACTGGGAGATTAAGCAACCGAGTCCATTGTTAAGGAACCATCACAACATTTGCCTGGACCGATGAAGGGAAACCATGGAAACTGAAATAAGGAAAGCCGGAGCTCGGATCCAGCGTGTTACTGTTGTGCAATTACGCTCGGTTAGCTATACTTGAACGTCAAGACTTAGGACGGTTTAGATATGTATCATAAACGTAACGGTAATTGTCTTGTGTTGTCTATTCCATGAACAATAGCACACGTAGTTCATATGAGGGTAATTGTTGAACAGTAATTTAGTTTCCAGTATTTAATGGGCTGCCATGATTATTTTCATCGTCACTTGCACTTCACACTTTATTGAAACATGGACTGAAAATAAAATATAAAGAATTTATTTTCTGACTTGCACTCGTTAGCTGTCAAAAAGTGTTATCGTCTAGAAATAGTGTGTTAAGAGTGTGTGGGTTTGTTAGTTTTGTTGGCATTACTTTATTTATTCATGTAAAACTCTCATTGCCATTGAATGTATAAGTCTGTCTTGCAACTGGAAGCATTTGCGACTTTAAGAAGTGTTCGAAAGTTTCGTGAAGGAAATCAAAAGTGGCAGACGAGAGTTTCAGTGAGGCAGGTTAGTGTTCACGGAATTAGCGCCACGACTGTGACTTCAACGTGGGATACTGTAGTGTGACCTTCAAGTATGAGCAGCATTGTGCGCTGTTCGTGCGGAGAATGACGTGCCAATGAGCTGAATGCGTGAGATTTTCTCGACTGGCGAGTGTTCGCTGCATCCAGGTCAGCGATTCTCTCTTCCTAGAATGCAGCACACTGTTTGAGAGGACGATCTCCACTTGGCAGCAAGTCCTAACCCCTCTTCCTGTTCCCCACCGGGACTTTCTCGAAAGTAGGTTAAGCAACAGACACTTCAGTTTGTTCTTCGTCTCTGCGTTGCTGTGTGTCTGTGTGTCAAGTATGGGTAATTGCCTGGGTAAATATCAAGAGTAGCTACTCATCGTATACCGGCAAAACTTAATTTTCCAGGCAATTTTCCACAGTTTTTAGAAGTAGTGGTACGCAGAGAAAATTTTGCTTTAATTGTTTCAAGATTTCAGTTAGGTTAGTTTAGGTTAATACGTGAATGAGCGAGTGAGAGATTTTGGTCAGCGCTCAACAACGAGGCTTTCAGCGCTAGTGAGAGGGTGACATGATGTGAGTATGGAACAGCGCCGGAACGAAACGGCGGTGGAAGCGGGAGATCCCTGAAATACCCGCCGACCAGCGGCATCGTCCGGCACGATTCTCACATGCAAAAATCCGGGGACTGACCCCACCGGGAATCGAACTCGGATCGCCTTGGTGGGATGCGAATAGTCTGACGATTCTGCCACCGCGGCCCCTTAATTCGTGAAGTTTTCAGTTTTTCTTCAGGTTCGAAAGAACTTCAAATCATTACACCGCATCAGCCTCGCCAGTTTTCTAATTACTTTTTCAGCGAAAACATAATAACTTAACTTTTCCGCTCCTTAAAACAAAACGCGTCCCTCGCGCACCGACGCCAACACAACGAACAATCAGAACTACACTATCAAAATGTTTATGCAAACCGACTTGTGCTCTAAAACTGTTGAAAAAAAACTGTCTATCACACATATTACTATTTGTAATATCAAATACATATCCCGCACCCACGATTCAACTGAAATTTTACTCTTATACATCTTATCCTATTCCAACTTATCACAAATCCCGTAATGTTACAATTTAATCTTTTAAATGTCAACTTTCTGAAAATGCAGTAAATATACAGGATGATTCACGATGAGTCACCGTCAGATACATGTCTTATTCCCGGCATCATTTGGTTCAGGATGTGTAATACGCTTGTGGATCCTATTCCAAGTATTTTCAGAGTGACTCAAAACTTTTGAAACTTGAAGAATAAAATATCAGTATAGCGATTTTTAGATCGAGTTTGTCGCAAAAATGTGTTTGCACCATTTGTTTCAATACTTTACGTGTACATCGACAGCTCTACTTCAGAGTGGCTTTGTTTCTCGTCTCTCAATTCACTGCACCAATCAGAATAAGGTCATTGGGGCACCACACGCCTGTGATATGCCAGTGGAAACCCAAGACAAATGAGATTTAAAACAATCACTGACCATGAAACAGAGTTGTGCAAGTCTGCACATACGTAGGAACCAGAAGTTTTCGCGGATAATTTTTTGCACCCCTTTGTTTCAATGCCTAACGTGCACATCTGCAATTCTCCTTCGTGGTTGTTGGCTGTGCATATTTACGCGGAGTCATCTCCGCAAATCAGAACAAGGTTAACTGCGACACCACGTGTTAGTGATTGGTGGATGGAGGCCCAAGACGGTGGAAATTATAACATCCAATAACTGACCGCAAATCAGAGCTGCAGATGTGCGCGCAAGACACAGCTAAGTGTTGCAAAATCTCGTCGCGAAATTTTCCTCTTCCTACACATACGGCATTGAAACCCAATAGTGCAAGTGCAAAAATCTTTTCTACAAAATTGAGTTCCGAGTGATGATTTACCAGACCTTGTTATTTGCATTTGAACATGAACAGTAACAAATTAACCACCAAGTTAAGCGACTCGGAATTGTGTATTTTGTTCATATTATCCCGTGTGAAATGTGTAATGTAGTCTGTAAACTTGACTCTGGAGTACACAATTGCATTTTTTTTTTTTTTTCATTCAACCAGATGAAACGACGTGGCCCCTTGCCCGTTTTTAAACGTGTACTGTTACGAGTGGTCTGCCCTCGCTCGCGCCTCTCGCTAGACGTGGGTCGGCAAAACGTTCCAGTAGGGCGTCGCGGCGTACACTAATAAAAAAAAATACACTTTATTATTTTTCAAAGGAATCTCTGACTAGTACTGAGCCCCAGGATCGCGCGTTTGACTAAATAGCTCTCAACTCTAACAATAAAAAAAAAATAAACAAGTACCTTTAACGATATATACATTAAACCTAGAATATAAAAGATAAAAACAGCTACGTGTTACTAATCTCGTAATTCTAATCCCCATAAGGAATTTTTAATTTAAGTATTCAGTAAACACTGGCCCGTTTCTAAAATGCAAATCTGTACGCTGAACTGAAAAACCAGTACAGTCGTATTGTCTGAAATGTTTACTTTGGCTTCTCACAAAATTATTCGGCATAGTATAATTTAAGCTTGGAGGTTACGTCCGTTCATGGTATTTAAGTTATGTCTTTTCTTCGGAATAACTACTGTTCACGGTCTTTTAGTTACGTCTTCCACACAGTCACACAGGGGCACCAGACGGGGCACGACGAGGAAAGTACTTACAGTTTGATAAGCTGCTCTACCGACCTCAATGTCCGTCTCCAGCTTGTGTTCCGTTGCCGCTTACGCCACAGCTATAACAAGCCGGACGTTCTGAAAAGCGGTTTCACAGACTTCCACAGCCCGGTGATCGGCACAGGTTTCGGTCCCGATGTTCCAGAGGTCGTCCACAGTAATGATATGAGGCGTTCCCTTGAAGAATATCCAATTTCACCATCTCACATAACCATTTGGTGAGCAGGCGTACATCGGGTTGGCTCCGCGATATCCACGTAGACCACAGTGACCCATGTGTACATGCTATTTTCGCTCTAAGTAATGTAGGAACTAAGCTCTCACTGCGTGTGGCGTTAACTCCTTGTAACTAGAGAAATGCAAAATTCGCGTTATTTCTTGCCACCAGGCTAAACTCCAAATGGTTATATACTCGTCCAATTTCCCTCATAGCTAGGAACCCCTGTTTTTCGCGGAAAGTATTTTGCCCCACTTTGTTTCGGTGCCTTTCGTGCACATCTGCAGTTCTGCTTCGTAGTCAGTGATAAGATATTTTAACTCTACAAGCCTAGGGATTCTACCAGCAAATCACAGACGTGTAGTGTTGCAGGAACGTTATTGTAATTGGATCAGTCAAACGAGATGTGCCTCTTCACATAGACACGCTGCCTATAACCATGAAGCACAACTGTAGATGTGTGCGTAAGGCACTGAAACAAAATGGGGCAGAATTCTTTTCGCGAAAAACAGGGGTCCCTACCCATAGGCAACAATGCCGTGGTTTGCGTAAAATGCATCTATCCTATAATAACAAGTTGCAGGTTTGAGTGTCCAACCTTTTGTAAAGCGATCACACACGTAGCTGACATCACATAGAGGCTACGGCCAGTGTCATATACTGTAATACTGTATATATAGCCCTGCTAAGTATAGTCTGTTAGCAAATAATAACGCGAATTTTCCAGGTCCCTACTTATGAAGTATCCTGTGTATCTGTTAGTGGTAAATGCTGTTTGCGAAGAAGTTATAGAAGTTGCCATCATATTGTCAATGTTTATTTTTGAATAGTTGAAGTTGTGATTCCGTTTATTAAGGCAGCCGTTTAGTGATGGGTGTGCTTGTGTGTGAGGGGGAAATGGATGATTCGCGATGAGCGACGCTGGCCGGCACATGTGTTGTGATTATTATCTCTACGGCCAAAGTTGTAACACAAGCATAGTGTTCCCGCTATAACGTTTTTTTCTGTGGGATTTTAAACGGTGACCATCTAATTTTATTGAACTCGTCACTGTAGCTAAGTCCAACGTAATTTCTAGACCTCAATTTCGGACGAATTCGGTACGTACAGGTTGTCCAGAAACGACCGCATACAAAGTACCCGGGGCGAATCCTGGGCTAAAATGGAGACGACAATGTTAGTGAAAAAATGTTGTACAACTTTTTACGTGCACAATGTAGCAACATAGCACGGGGCAAGTCCTCTCTTACGCTCCACGTCTAGGTACTATTATATATATATATATATTTTACGTCAAGCAAACGTAAAATCATGTTTGGACTGCTCGGGATTTTAACATGCACCCATAATAAGCAGGTCAGAACGGTAGTTTTAAGATATCAATGGAGGGCAAGAGTGGACTAACTACGGTGCTATGTTGCCACGTTGTAGGGTCGTCGTATAACATTTTGCCGCTAACATTTTCGTATCCAATTCAGCCCAGGATTTGCGTGGCGTGCTTATTATGCAGATGTTTCGGGACATCCTCTTTGTCTTGAGAAACAGCCGTCTGCAAAAATATATTTTAGCCGAGTTTTGAGGCCTTTAAATTAATGATGCCAAATATGTCATCTTCACAAGTAGTCTGAAGTTGTTTTCTCCTCGCAGGTAAGCATTGTGGACACACGTTTATTGATCAAAACGTTAACCCTGAACACACTGCACACAGTTGGAGCAACAAACTGTCCTGTGTACATGGTGTATGTACAATGTTGTAGCGTATCACGCTTGTTCTATTTTTACGCGAAACCGCTGAACTGAAGCCCATTACGTGTATTTAAAAAAATTACGAATACTTTAGTAGGCTATTCTTATATTATTTAAAAAATTCAGTATGATTGTTACAAACATGATTTAGTGGTTCCTCTAAAAAGCTGAAAACTGCGTTGTTTTTTTTAGATTGCTTGAACTTTGAAAATGCCACCCGAAATCGTAAAAAAGCAAAAATAGAAACATGCGTTGGCCTTTACGAATTTCTTTCCCCGAGTAAAATTTTAGGGCAATGAGTTCAAGTTGCATAGGACTACGACTGAAAATACTGCTCACCAGTTTAGCTCGCCGCGAATAGAGGTGTTAACGTTTCTCGTCTAGCGTTGTACTCTGACCCTATCGCTCCGCTGTTCCCACGCCTCAAACGCGGAAATTCAAAACCGTTACAGAGACGTCGTAAACTTTCCCGGTTACATGCAGCTCAGTGAAAAGCTCCGCGCGATTATTGCGCTTTATGCCTTTGAGAGGTGCTTTATTAACGTGCAAGTGTCACCTATATTATTTCTTTATTGCTGTGCTCTAAACGCAGTCAACCGATGCACTTTGCCTGTATTAAACATTTCACGAAACTCAAGGTATGCTGGGGATTTTAGACGGTTTTCAGGACGATATTGCCGTAACAAGTTTCTTTCTTGGCGACAGGGAGATAGCCTCTTCCATTTGGAAGAAGCTTAGACCTCGATAAAAACAAACCTCTGCGGGAGTGAAGCATTAAATATTATTATTTTTCCTCCAGTGTCTGCTGCCACATCCGCATAATATTTCTTAAGTGCGTATTAAATGTGGTTGGTATTTTTTGTAAGGGTTGCGGTCTTACGGAAAATAAAGCTGATGCTGTCTTCTGCTGACACGCAGATGTAAGAGATGATGTTTCTTACGCTAACAGCACTTCTGCTTCAATTAAATTTAAGCTTGTAAAATAAGCGTAGTTTCGGCCGTGTTGCCTTCAGTCCTGTAAAATGGTGAAGTCTAAAATAATTTCAGGCAGTTAGATAATTAGCAACACAGGGAATTCTAACGGACGGGCAGAGTTTTAAATGATCGTTATACCTAACAGTTACGATTTTGCATCTCGACCTTGAGTCGTGAGAGGGTAAGGGAGTGGGTAGTTGTGATGATAAAGCAGTATTACTCCAGGTGTGAAATGTAATTTTTTTTACTGTTACAAGGAAAATCCTAATAAACCCAAGTTGCAATAAAAATTCCTTGCAAAACTGCAATGGTGGCTTTTGTAAAATATCCGGATATGTTTGTAAAATTACAAGGTTTTTACTTCAATCATGGCACTGAATTTATTTGTCAAATAATTGTCGAGCAACTGCATTTTACATACAATTTGGAAAAGGAAAATAATATCATTGAGGCACCCAGATTCGAACCAGGATCTTCGCGTATAAATATCACGCTCCTTACCCCTAGATCACCTTGACTTACGATTGATGGTATTTTTTTATTTGTTGCTTTCAATGTACTGTTCAGATATTACATTTTAAAAATTATTCCTATGATTTCGGGTGACTTCACTTTTTCCCTCCAATTTTTATACAAGGAAAATCCTAGTAACTTAATAAGTAAGCAATTTTTTACAAGGATAATTATTTTACATTTACGAAAGTTTGTGAAACTACAAATGCCTTGTAAGTATTACATACGATTTTACAGTGTCCCCCCCCCCCTTCAGAATGATGCTTCCGTGTATACCTTGGATGATTTGAATCAGTTACCTCGAGGAAAATTATTTTGTAAACCATTAAAGGCATTAATTCATACCGAAGGAACATTTTCATACGCACTGCTGACATTAAGTTAGTTTTTATGTTATCGGTTGTAATCAGTTGGGATATTTTCTTTCTTATCGATTGTGTAACGTGGAGAGTCATATTGAGACCAAATCAGTGTTACGGTTGGCAATTTTACTCTTTAGAATAGTTAGTTTTTAAGTATTTATCACAATTGTACGTAATAGTTTTGCTATAGAGAATTGAAATATTTTGTTATGTTCGTTTGGTTACACGTGTACGCATGGTGGTCGTTCTGTTCTCCAACATTACACTTTTTTCCCCTTAGTACGGAATTTAAAGGAACACAAAGATCAAGCAAAGGTGTGTATGTGTATATATATATGTGTGTGTGTACGTGTAAATGTATATTTATATATGTGTATATGTGTGTATATATGTATATACATATGTATGTATTCAGGAATTACACTCAGTTCGCTATTATGGGAGGCGAGCGCACTAGCCTCTACATAACCGCGGCCGCTGTAAATACGAAGCAGCAATTATGTAAGGGTATCTGGTGATGTAATTAGTTTATCTTAACTTTCCAGTTCGATAATATCAATTTTGTTTTACGAAATATCTGACTATTACCACCTTTATTAATAACATTTCATTTTATTCTCACAAATTAAACATATTACATTCAAAATACATTTTAATAATTTCAAACACTGTGTAATTAATTTTATTTCAGTAAAATTGCGTTTAATTATTTACTCACATACTAATTTCAACCTTATTGCCGATTTTTACATTGTGTGAATCTGCTGCATTACGTTATGTTTCACATTAACTGCATCGACGTTTGTTAATTTAAAATATTGATTTTTACTTATTAATTGGTAGGGCCTAATGCTATGGGGTAGTTTTTCCAATGGCGGGTGATAATTTATGTGACGCATTAATATTTTTTTACCTCGTGCAAACTGGAGGCATATTTCCGAACCAAATACAACTTTGGTGAAAGTGATTTTTTTACACCACGAAACTGTACTCTCAGTGACATTAAATGTGTTTTTTAAAAGTGACGACACTAATCACCTTTGATGTATACAAATTTCGTTCCACATGGACTATTACTTTTTCCACCATCAGTAAATGTTTACTTCAAGGTAGAGGACAGCCAAGGTTTCTTTAAAAATTCATAACTTTTAAACGGTTGAGAATCGGATTATACAAGTTTGGTTTATTTGGTAGGCCTTGGGCCCCTTTATGACCCGCCTCATTATTTACGTCTACTCCGGGTACACCCTATATATATATATCCGGCCATCCTGATTTCGTTTTCCCACGGCTTCCCTAAATCCCTCCAGGCGAAGGATGGGTTGTTCACTTAAAGGCCATGGCCAATTCTTCTCTTAGTTCATGTCCTTGTGTAAATTTGTATGCAACCATCTCAACTCGCTATTGACGAGACACAAATCCCAATTTAAAAAATATATTATTGTGTACGGGTGTTTCTAACAATCTATCAATCATCGTTTGATGTTGATCAACACGACATTACAGCACAATTTTGTAATTTGTATGACGAGATGTATAAGGAATGAATTTTTCGTCACTGTTCTTGTAACTTTTTTTAAAATAATGTGCTCCTATTTTTACACATTTTTACAGATTAATACTCGTTAAAATATGAGAATTTTAATTGTAGACTTAAGATATACCGAACATATTTTTATACTTTCACGCCCTTTATATTTGACGTCTATAACATTGCCATTGAACTGTAGGGGCATTATAGGTCTACGGGTTCCCCGCAACAGTCTCGTTTGTTAGAATTCAATCTCCTTCAATTCAGAAAGGTGAGTCAGTAAGTGAGACGTGCTCGTTATCGCTACGTAACGTATCTCGACACTCAGCTTCTTCTCTTATTGGCGCTGTGATCCAGTTGCATGTGGCACTGGCTACGTGTAGTATTTTTCTGTTCGAATGCAAGCTTGTTATTTCTTAATTAAGAGGGTTGTACAGCGGATGCAATTTTCCACGTTTGATGCGCGGAGACAGTGAAGCGATACGGTTCGGCTTCGCTTATATTAGCGGCGCGTCAAACTGCCGTGCAGTGTTTTCGTACTACTCTTTTTTCCTATGGGACGTAAAGTAGCGACGTTTTAATTTTGTTTGAGGTAAAGTCAAACTCATGCTTCCAACGTTGTGTTGTACAAATCCGGGGGGGGGGGGGGGGGG
>PNEQ01121540.1:0-17482 GCA_003012365.1 Medauroidea extradentata | reverse complement strand
TGACTGTACATTGATACATTTATTGATAAAAGCAACACTCATGACGTATTCCAATGGACTACACTGAGTGTGCACAATTCACTGAAACAGTGTGGTTGTCTCATGATTGCCTGCAATGAGTGTGTATTGTTTGTGCCCTAACAACTGGAACATGCCACACATTCACTGCAAAACATTTATGTCAGCAAATTATTTTCAAAATAAAATTTTTCACACCCAGACATTATTAAAAAACCAAAATGCAGAACTACAATGTTTGCAAGGTTATTTTTTCTTCTAGTTTCTCCTTTTTGACAAAGAACTAAAAGTAATTAAGTACTCACAAACCACTTTTCATTTCTAACTGTATTGTCATTGTAATTACAAACATTATATCCAAAATAGCAACTGTAATTTTCTACAGTACTACCAAATTGTGGGTAAAAATTAATTAGAGTTCTGTTTTAAACCTTTGTGTCCATAAAAATATTTTTTTATTACCAGTTATTCGGTGGCACACAAAATAATTGTGTCCTATCTTAATTTAGAGTATTTAAGCTGAAATCATATATTTTGTTTTCCCATTTGCTTAGCAGTACAACATCAACGATCAAATATTCAAGCTACTATTACATTTCAGATCACAATTGTCTATATATGTTCGTATATAACTGTATATTGCAAAGGTAAAAGCATTACAGTAAGTCTGTGCTATATTGAAAAATTGACAATATTCATTATAGGTAAGAGTATAACATTACTTCCTTGCTGTTTTTTACAGCAATCACAGCAATAATGACTTAATAATAGTGTTACTTGCCATTTGCACTAAGAGATACTGAAGTATTTTATAGTAATTTTTAGTAAAATACAACATTGATATGCAAATTTACAAGTTATATTAGCATTAACTAAACATGCAAGCGTGCATGCATACACACATTATTGCACTGATGTTGACAAAGAATCAGACATTTTCATGCAGCATTAGATCAAGGTAAGAGTGTTGCAACTGTTGTAAGTACTCGCCCACATAGACAAACTATTGCAGGACAGTGCAAGTTAGGGTCAGTCCAGTGCACACCCATTGACTTTCATGGACAAGCTAAATCAAGAAAGTGTATATTTTGCATAAGAAATAGGGAGAATGTAGCAGAGACATTTTGTATTTCTTTTGTCAATTTAATATTAAGAAAAAGAAATAAACTCTTAACTACACCCATTTCTACAACATTCTTCGGATCCACTAGTCACCCAGGCTGACAAACCCCTATGAATAAAAATGACCTCACCTTAGCTGCTACCTCTTTTACAGTGCCATAAACACCAGTGATTCACAGACATAAAATATAGTGCTCATCCATGTATTTTTGAACTTTATAAAAAAGGGTTAGAAATGTGTTGTTTTTCAAGTGTTATGAGTTACGACATTTTTCCAGCAGGAGTTTTATCTTTTGGCAACAGCCAAAACATAAGTGTAATGTAACGTGTAAATTTATGTGTTACATGTACTCATCTCATCCTCAACAAAGGAAATTTTATTATTCCCCTCTCAACAAAACCCTCCGGACAAAGGAAAGGAACAGTTAGTCTAGAGGGTACCAGGAACGGTTGCAGTGTGTGAGTGTCACACTCTCAGAGGAATGCAACTTTCTTTCATCAACCATTCTAGTGTCAGTAGTCATCAAGTATATACTGGAACCTTTGTGTTAATTATTTCATCTGCTCCCGAGAAGTGCTGTTCCTTGTGGAAGACTCCTCGTCCCAACATTATCATGTCACTTATTTTTCTCTATACTACTTGCTTTAACAGAGTAAGCAAGCCGTTATCTACATGTCCGTGCCTGCTTAAATCAACATTTACATTTATTTTGATGGAAAAATAAATCTCTGTTCAACCAAATTAATTTGTTTGTATCGTTAACATTACTGTACCCCGCATTATGAAGTAGTTTGAGGGTAAATCTGTTAACCGTTACGTGACTTTTGTTAATTAATCTTGCAATGTGTGAATTGGTTATGAGATTCACACGGACTTATGCTGGAAATTTTGTAATTTATTTCGCTTGTTGGACTTTGTTGTATCACACGTTCAAATCACCATTATCACTGACAGGTTCACCATGGTCAGGGGTTCGCCTCTACATCCACAACCCATACACACCACTCAGAGGCCAGTGTTAGCTCGAGTAATTAACTAACCGGTGCCCAAAAATTTATTAACAACTTAATTTTAGGCAATCATTCACTGCCATAACATCATTCATGATCCCAGCCGATGTCAGCTCATTGAGCACATACAGAAACACTGTAGCTGAATGATGTTTACAAAATTAGGATTATGCAACTTACCTTTTTCTTTCGATGTAGATATCTTAGCAGCTTCCCCCAAAGAATCTAAAAAAAAAAAAAAATTCATATATCTTTAAAAATTCTACATATAAATATTTGTGCTACACTTATTTTATCAAATAAAGGTAAGATGCCGGGCTAGGTGTTACAGCAAGAAGCAACGGCAAGTCGCGATATTTAGAGAAATCCAAATATCATAACCCAGAGTGTGCACTCACTACTTTAATGGCCAGGGTGTTCTGGCATAATATCGGGATATCTAGCCATTATTTTTCTTGTTATGTAAAGTAGTTTGAGAGTTAAAATAAAAGATAAAGGCCGATATTTTTTTTTTTTTTTATTCTTTGCTGATCAACACCATCGCTATCCGGGCATCAGTATCGCAGGCAACACCTCTAGATCAAAACAAACTAAAATTTGGGTAAGGTATACTGCAAAATATTCGAAAAGTTCCAGAGTCCTCTGTTTTTGTATTCGTTCTGCCCCTCACCATTTAGATAACAACAGTATAAAGTCACGACACGAAAGATGCAGTAGCAGCAGCAACAGAAAATCAACTCGCTCTCGTCTCCACACATATATAGCCGTTCCCCACACCCGTTACAAGCTGGTGTACTGAAACTACTACTGGCCTCAAAACTGATGTTTTAACTGAGTTGAGCCATTAATAGCCGATTTTAGAAATAACACTTTGCATTCTGGTTATGGTGTACAGCAGAATAGGAATGTTGATGGTTAAAAATTAGTTCACACATTTTCAAGGTTTACATGTGGAAGACCATATGTGCATTTTGAAAATTGAGTTCTCTAATAACCTGATTAAAACTGGCAATGCTTTATTACTTCAGAACCAGCAATGGTGCTAGGGTGTATTCAGACAGTGGACTTTATGTTTTCCATCCTGATACACACCTTTATCCCATTTAAGGCAATTTTGTATTTTTACTTCTTCATGTGTTACATCTATACATATTTTGCCATAAAAATTTCACGTATGTATTCTACACATATTCAGAATGCACTTGCTCCTGAAATTAACACGTACACTGTCTCTTTCTCACTTTATCTCTTTCTCATTCTCATCTTACCTAACCACAGTACATTGTAGGAAAATAAAAAATTGAGCTACTGCAATAGACTAAGTTATATGAAAAAAGTTATTTTATATTTAGTTCATAAATAAACAAACAAATATCTACCAAAAGCAGAAAAACAGCACAAATTATCCCACATTCACATTGTGTGATTTAAACAGCTCAAAAAGTTTGGCAAGACACATATCGAATTTGCTTAGCAAACATACATTCAAGAAAATTATTTCATTTTTAATATTACCCAAAAAATATTTTATTTTGCTACAAAAATTGTTGCGACACATTTCTTTACATATAAGATTTAAAATATTAATGCCTTTAACATTGTAGAATAAAAAGTGTTTCACTCTATGAATGCAAAAATTAAAAAAATTTAGCGTGTAATCTACCTAAGCAAGGACAGTGGGGGCTGCTATGCGAGCAGCTTGCAAGCAGTAAATATATGTATGCATACACAGAGAGGCCTGAACTGGTGTGTCACTCTAGTGAGTAGAAAAGGAACTAGATTTCAGCCTACACCAAGAGGCTGGAAGCAGCTTCGGTCACCGCTTCCAGTAGTGCAAAAACTAACTATAAACAGAAACTCCAAAAAAGTCAATATTTTTCAGTTGTAATAGAATATTGTGTGTTTAATACAGTAATTTCTTGTTCGATTCAATAATGTAAACTGCATTGTTCAATTAAAACAAACACTTCTCTGTAAAGTGTGCAATCAATGCATGTGTAGCAAGCCGTGCCGGGTTATACAGCACATGGGAAGCTGCTGTGAAAGAAGCTACTACACAAGTACAATGGAAAGTAGTGACGTTTCACATCCCAAATATTCAGGTAACGTTGTGTTGTCAGTTTCAGATCAACCATCATGCATTAGTAATTGTAATTTTTGTAACAGTGCTATAGAAGAACTCAAAAACACTCAACTTAGTGCTCTTAGTTTTGAACACAAAAATTTAATAATTCTCTTTGGCAGACCTTCTCCTCTTTATTTCCAGTCACTCACGTATGATGATATTTCTTGGTTGTATAGCTGCATGAAATTGATGAAACTTTTCGGTGACCTTTTTTCAAAAGAAAAATCGGTGTGCACTGTTTCCAGTTTCAGTGATTTAAATAATCCACCAATGGCAGAAAAAAACAGCACAAATTATCCCACATTCACGTTGTGTGTTTTAAACAGCTAAAACAGTTCAGCAAGACATGTATTCAATTTGAGGTCAGCAGTCAATATCGGCTTAGCATGAAATGCACAACGGGAAAGAGCACAAAAACAGCCAGATCATAAACCTTCTGATTAGGACAACGTTTTTCTGGCAAAACAAGAACTGGATTTGGCAGTTTCTGTTTAATTGCACGTCAGAGTCCAAACTTGCATTAAACACTTTTATGCATAAATGAAAAACCACCTATCTTACTGAAATTAAACTGTTTACGCTGAAGAACATCACAGAATACACCAAGAAATTGATAAACAACACATTAATTATGTTATCCTATTTTTAAAAAAATTCAGAATTATGTTTGTATTTCATATTCAGCAATTTTTTGAGATATGACCAAAGATTTTACATTATTTTATACATGCTTTGGCATGGCCTGTCACACTGATATTCACTGTGAATTATTTCATTTCAGTAAGACATTTGGTTTTTAATGCATAAAACAATTGATGTAAATTTGGACCAACACTATGAAATATTAAAAATTTCTGCAACTGTAAAATTAGTCACAATGTACTCTACAAAACAAATCATATCTTGTACAAATAAAATAATTACTGAAACAATTAAAATGTCCTGTGAACTACCCCAGTATGTGAAAAATTATCATAAAAATACAAATATATTTACCTCACTTATAGTTTATGTTTAGGTGCGAAAAATGCTTACATAGCACCAATTTACACTTATAAATTCTAATTTTTTAGAGGGAGGACACCCAGACCCCCTTCTTTTTTTGGATGGGGGGGAACTGTGTTTAACACATGTAGCAGCTTCCCTTACTGAAAAACTCACATAATGCCACTGCATCAGAAACACTTCAATTATTTAGCAATGTCAAATACAAATTAAAAGTACATACACTATATTTCGATAAATCTAAATCTAGGTACAAAACCAAACCCGAGCATAAAAATTACACGAACACAAAATATTCAATTACCAATTTATTTTTATTACTTTTTGTTAGGATTCATAAGAATTAAAATATATTCCATAAAGACCTGTGCCAGAACTTAAATACAAAATTACCACGGAGAGAAAAAATATTATTTCACTTGTAGATGAGACATTCCAAGCTAGAGAATAGTTAACAATCTCTGCAGAAATAATGGCAGAATTGTGCAGGCTTTCGTAGCCATTGTCTAGCTGACTAGCTTGGCTTCCAGGCTGGAGCCATGTCTCCATGGTTGCAAGAATCAATGCTTTGCCATTCATTTCAGTAGGCATCTTCAATGTTGTATTTGTTGGATTGCAGGCCAGAAGTTTTAGGAGTCACTTGCGAGATTCCCTGTAGTATCTTAAATATAGGGACTCCTCAATTCCTGGCCTTTGGTCTCCTTAATGAAAAAGCCACAGACAAACGAATATGCAGGAAAACAGACAATTGCTATGCACTGCTTCTGAGGTTACCTTAACACACTCCACACTTGATAGTCTACTGGCTGATAGGGCTGTAACAGTCGAGTGACTAGAGATATCACCTCCCAGCAAGGCGTTTCTAGTTCCGGATGTTTTCAAGCACTTGGCAAAATTTTTGGCTGTCAGTACCAAATCTACATATTAACGTTATATTTTTTTGATGTGAAAAATATTAATTTGTATGAAACTTGAACTGTTCAGTTTCGCAAAATACGTTTCTTCCATGGTATCAAACACATATGTTCGATTTTTTTGTTTGTTGTAAACATACTCATACTTGATTACCTTATTATTTCGCAATTTCAAACATATTTGCAATTTATCTTAACCAGTACAGCAGCGACAAGTTTCACCAAGTGTGTGTAGAGTTCAGTTTTATATTTCACATAAAACTCTGAGTTGAACAAAAATATGTTTGCTTTAGCAAAAAAAAAAATTACATGATTTGTGTGTTTGGTTCAACAAAAAAAAAGAATTATATGATTCCTGAACTGGAATCATTTGGTTGCAAGTACAAAATATAAGTTTCTTTAAAGATGTGTTTAGCTGAGGGGAAACTGTTATTTCCGAACCAATTAATTTATTGCTTATTGCTGCCATTCAGGGAATTTGTGTCAGTCAAGTTAAGTACGTATTGGGAGTTATGTTGTAATTTCTGTAGTAATGGATTACGTACAATTCATGACATTTTATTTATTAATTCTTAGTAATGGCAAAAACTTTATTCATAAAACACTTTCAGCTGAAAGGAAATACATTTACTGTAATGCAAAACTTGAAAATAAAACATATAACTGCAAATCAGTAACAATTATTAGATTATATGTCAACCTTCTAAGCATTTGAATTTGAAATGATCATGGTCATTAATTTTTTGGAATGTGAGCACAAGGTTCTAGGTAGCTTAAGGGTTTGACTCTGTTAATATAATGATGTGTTCTTTTTTCTTTGTTTTACTTTCTGCATTTAAGTTTTTTTTATTTATGGTGTACTCAAACTGACTCAATAAACTAGGACAGACTATCTTGTTACACTGCATAAAATGTGTTAAGTGTAAGATCTTGTGCAAGAAATTATATTGCTAGCAGGTTGCATGCATCTCATGCAAATTTTTTACACTTATCTTGTGTTGTGTGAAACATGCATCATAAACCTATTGCCAAAAGAATAAACATATCAGGCTGTCTCAGTCTGTAGGATTAAAACATGTTATATTTCATGAAACTCTTTTTTTTTAATGATGTACTAAAACCCGATTTAAATACCTGTGTGTATTTTATCAATAACTATGAGTGATTAAATGCTGACACAGAAATTTGCAAAACTTTTGTTTCAGTAACTATTATTTGCTACACTTTTTTGAATTGCTTTTTGCAAAATGTTCAAAAATTATACAAATATAAAGCAGTACATGTTGCTTAATAAATTTTTTGTAATGAACACTCTCCAAATGAATGAAAAAACTCAAATCCAAGCCACTCAATCTCTAAGTAAATAATTTTGGTAACAGTAAATGAATAGTATTAAATGAAGTGTCATACATCCTCTATAGGATGTTGTATACAAAATTCATCAACATCATAACATGTTTAGATTTATATAGTTAGTTTATTAAATTTTTCACAAGTTTCACAAATTCTGTAACTCCCTTTTCATACATGTTCACTGCCAAGTAAAGTTACCATGATAAAATTTTATGTTGACATGTGCATGCTACCTTAAGGCTATTGTACGTGTGGTGTTGGGAAATATGGTGGTGGGAGTTGTAAGGCTGACAGAGGTAGTAACTTAGTATGGTATGTACAATGATGGACGATAATTAATAAAGGCATACAAGCACGTAACAAGACATGGTGTCAGAAGTGGGATTGTCGTAAAATAAATGTACGGCAATAGTTCAAAGCTGTGTGGAAGCATATTAGTATCTTGGTGGCTGAGAGCGAAGGAAGTAAATGAATGTCGTCAACATAAACGATTCGGTAGTGGATTGTGCGGGTTGTAAACAATAACAATGGCTGCACAGTTTCAGATAGTGCGCCAGAAAATTTTGACTTTCGACGGCCAACAGAATGGGAAAGATGGGTAATATGGATCGAACGTTTTCACGGGGCATCGGGATTAGAAGAAAAGCCAGAACAGTCTCAAGTAAACATGTTGCTCTATTGTATGGGGCCAGAAGCGGACAATTTGTTGGTGTCATTGGCGCTAACAGTGGAGCAGGTCAGCAAATAGGGCACTGTTAAACAAAAATTCAGCCAGTTCTTTCAAGTAAAAATAAATGTAATATATGAACGGGCTAAGTTCTTCAAGTGCTGACAGCAAGAAGGTGAACCAGCCGATATGTTTATCAATGAGGTGTACAAATTAGCAGAGACATGTGAATTAAAAGATCTTAAAGAGGACCTTATTACTACAGTGTTAGTCATTGGTATCGCAAACGACAAACTATCAGAGACATTACAAATGGATCATAACCTCACTGCAACAGAGGCGGTAAAAAGAATTCGTCAGGCAGAAGCATGGTGTAACCAGCAACAACTAGTGCGTGAAAGTGGGGTTGCCAGTGTGGACGTTCTTAGAAACACTAAGGGCCAACATACCCCGAACAGAAGTAGGTGGCAGCCAGAGAAAAGACGTGACGGAACCAACAGCAATGGCACCAACAGCAAATGTTCAAAGTGTGGTATTTCCCCAATGCATCAATGGTCCAACTGCCCGGCCAGGGAAGCGACATGCTACCGATGTGGAAAGTTAGGGCATTATGGGCGGTGTTGTAAGAGTAAAAGTGCTGTGGTGCAGAAATTAGACACTGAGAAAGAAGAAGACCAGTATTACTATATGGGAGAGGTGGCGATGGAAGTGTGCTCAGATCAATGGTATATACAGCTGTGTCTGCAAGGCATGAAGGTCACTTTTAAAGTCGACACAGGAGCAGACATCACAGTCATAAGCAAAGAACTAAGTGACAAGTTAGGATTACCCCTCAACAAGACAGGGAAGAAATTTTTTGGGGCAGGGAAAATTCACATACAGGTGGAAGGAACTACTACAGCTCTCTTGTCATGGGTTAATCAGCAGGTAAGCCAGGAAATCTATGTGGTAGCACGACAGCAGGTACCCTTGCTGGGTCAACCAGCAATTAGAGCTCCACAAACAGTTACGATGCACACAGCCAAAGAAGCCCTGGAAGCAGCAGCATTTAGAAGCGTGGCGAGCAAGTATGTGGATCAATTTCCCACAGTTTTTTAGGGGCCTGGGTAAATTGAAACAACCTTACCACATCAAACTAACTGAAAAGGCCACCCCGTTCGCAATGCTCGCACCTAGACGTGTAGCATTGCCACTCAGAGAGCATGTGCAAGATGAGCTTGACAGAATGTGCAGGGACAAGGTCATCACACCAATACATGCCCCGACCGAGTGGTGTGCCCCGATTGTTGTTGTTGTTCCTAAAAAAAATGGAGCGATTAGGATATGTGTCGACTATACGGAGCTTAATAAAGTTGTCAGCAGAGAGAGGCTACAGTTGCCTTCGGTCGAGAAGTCACTTGCCCAATTGCAGGATGCAAACTTGTTCAAGGTTCTGGATGCATCGAGAGGATTCTGGCAAGTTCCCCTGACCCAAGAGACAGCACCTCTTACATCTTTATTCACACCATTCGGGTATTTTCATTTCAACAGGCTGCCGTACGGAATGAAGTCCGGGCCGGAACATTTTCAACGCTGAATGCAACAGGTGATAGGGGGAATGCCTGGAGTTGTAAACCAGGCAGATGACATTCTTGTATGTGGCAGCTCGGTGGAGGAGCATGATCAAAGACTGGAGGCAGTGCTAGAGCAGTTAAGGTTGAGTGGGATAACCCTTAAGAAAGAGAAGTGTAGGTTCAGGGAAAAGACCGTAAAATTTCTGGAAGACGTGATAAGTGAAAGAGCAGTCAAACCAGACCCAGAGAAAACAAAAGCTATTAACGAGATGCCGGAAACTACCAACGTAACTCAATTGAGAAGATTTCTGGGTATGGCAACTTATCTTATGAAGTTAATTCCTCAACTAGCACAAAAAACACAACCCCTAAGAGAGTTGCTGCGGCAAGAAATTGAATGGGTATTGGGACCATCTCAACGGGAGGCTGTGAGGGGACTGAAGGAAGAAATTGCGCAACAAACTACAGTGGCACTGTATTTCCGCACAGCTGCAACAAAAATATCAGCAGATGCATCAGCGTATGGAATAGGGGGACTACTGGAACAGTGCCGTGACGGCATATGGAAGCCTGTGGCATATGCTTCTAGAAGCCTAAACGAGACCGAAAAGCATTATGCGCAGATTGAAAAGGAGGCACTGGCAATCACGTGGACATGTGAACGGTTTAGAGATTACGTCCTAGGAACCAGGTTCGCCATTCTTACCAATCATAAGCCCTTAGTTACACTGATGGCCAGCAAACCAATATCTGACCTCACAGCAAGATTACAGCGGCTGAGAATGAGGATGGTAATTTTTAATTACACTATCCCGTACACCAGCGGAAAACAGTTTTACGTGCCAGATGCACTATCATGGGCCCCGGTGGAACAACCAACAGACTGTGCAGTTGAAACAGTGGAAGAGGAATTGTTCATTAAAAAAGTACTACCATAACCCCTTTTTCTGATGCACGTTTAAATGACATCAAGTCTGTGCAAGATTCGGATGATACGTGTCAGATCCTGAAGAAAGACGTCGAGGAAGGGTTTACTAACAAGCATTCAGTATTTTGGCAGCATCGAGGCCAGCTGACATATCAGAGTGGACTGGTGTGGTATGGAGGCAGAATCTTCATACCTAAAATGTTACTGGCTGAAACGTTGAACAAGATCCACCAAGGGCACATGGGTATCGTAAAATGCCAGCGTCGGGCAAAGGAGTCGGTGTTGTGGCCTAATATCTCTGACGATATTAAAATAATGGTGGATAATTGCACTCAATGCTTACAACAACAGCAGCAACAGCATGTCGAACCTTTGATGCCCACACCATTGCCAGAAAGACCGTGGTCCCTAGTAGATGCAGATATAATGGAGCTTCGAGGAGTTCGTTACCTGGTAGTACAGGACTACTATTCCAGGTACATTGAGGTGGTACGGCTGGAGAGAATGACCGCAGTGAATGTTATCATGCGGCTACGAAGTATTTTCGCCAGGCACGGCGTCCCGGAAACATTCCGCAGCGATGGGGGAACACAGTTCACATCTATAGATTTCCAAAAATTCTCAAAAGAATATGGGTTTGAACACAGCATCTCTAGCCCCAAGTTTGCACAATCGAACAGGGAGACAGAACGTGCAGTGGTGGTAGCGAAGAAAATTATGTCAAAACACGGTGACCCAAATCTGGGGTTATTGACATATTGTGCCACACCACTTGAATCAGGGTTCTCACCGGCAGAGTTATTGTTTGGCAGGAAGATACGGACCACATTTCCAGGAAACCCTGCTTTGCTGTAACCACAATGGAAGAACAGAATGCTGAAGGAGATTCAGAGCTGGGATAGCCATCTTAAGGAGCGCAGCAAAAGTAACTATGACAGAAGGCAAGGTACCAAAGATCTAAAGCCCCTGATGCAAGGTACACAAGTCTGGATACCAGACCTTCAAAGATATGGGAATGTCCAAGGGCCTACAGAGTATCCTCGATCATACAGAGTTGACACTAACTTGCGTGTGGTCGGGCACAACAGGAGACAGCTGGTAGCAGTACCACAGTATGGACAGAGAGAGAATGTAGCGAGACTAGCGAGGGAGTGGCAGATTGAAGAACCGGCAGTAGAACACCGGTCGCGGCAGAAAGAGCCTCCGCAGCAAATGGAAGAGGGGCAGCAGCCACCAAAGTCCCCGGTGGAGCAACCCTTCCGGGGTTTCCCGAAGGACACATCAGAGAGAAAACAAAACTACAGAACCCAGAGTGGACAAAGGGTGCTACGACCACAGAGATTGGATCTTTGATAGACGAGTATAGTGCTTTGGGACAGAGTGGAGTGACTTAATAGTGCGCTTTGTGATTGACAGACATGTGCTTTGTGAATGAGCTTAATAACCTAATGATATATTTTGTGATTTCAGATAAAAAGGAAAGGGAGATGTAGTGTTGGGAAATATGGTGGTGGGAGTTGTAAGGTTGGCAGAGGTAGTAACTTAGTATGGTATGTACAATGGTGGACAATAAGTAATAAAGGCATACAAGCATGTAACAAGACAGTACGCCACTCGGAGCTCTCACCCGCCAGACGCAAAGCATCCATGGAAGCAATGGAAGCATTGCATCCTTTAACTCTCATCTCTTACCAAATTATATAAAATTTGAGAGTGGAACATAATTTATTTGCGTGGCAGTGCTTAGTATACTTGAATGCAGGGGCAGTGGTGTCTTTTATCTCAAGAAGGTACTTGGCCATGGAAGCAGTCACGTTCTCTGAGTCTTACCCATAGGACAATTATTACTAATGAATGGCTCGGGAGAGTGGGGGGTTAGAAGGGCTGTAAGGGACCCAAGTTATATGGAGGGTTGGAAGCAACTGAGTGACTTGCTTACTCAATAAGGCTAGGTTAATAACCATGCCAAACTTGTACAAAGAAGTACAAATATCAACAGCTTTTGTTCTAGCTGTGTTTGTAAACAAGTAACATATACAGATTTGTGCATGCATGGCTATATTTCTATACTTAAATATTTTTATTTTGTCAGACGTATTTGATGTGATAATTTAATAATAAATTATTATGTAATTTATTCTTTCATTAATTCCATTTTCAGCTACCTGAAAAGTAAGTTAGTGTAAATAAGTGTAAGTGAATTTTTGTTACGTATGTGTGAACACAATATGCAAATTTGTGAGTAAATGGCTTTCTATATTAGTTACCTTTAATTTTAAATGAAACCTATGAAAGGCAGGTGCCTGGTTATTCTCGTTTCTTTCCAAAAAAAAAAAAAAAACCTCTAAAGGGGAGTTCACAAAAAATTTCAATTGTTTTTTGTAAATTTTATAATTTAATATGAGATATGGCTTGTTTTACATATATACACTGGGACAATTTTTTACTGCAGTGAACATTTTTAGCTATTATTTATAGTTTTTGTATAATGGCATGTCAAAGTTTATATTTTCGCAAAAAAACTTCTTTATTGTAGAAAGAAAAAAACAGAAATTAAATACGTCATTCACACTGAAGAACATTGTCAAGGACCACGTCAATACATATACAAAAACTAATCTTTTTTAATTTTTAAATTTTCAGATAATTAGCAATTTTTATTTCAAATTCAAAAAACTAATCCAATGCAGTTTTTATGTGTGTCTTGATGTAACTTAAGCTGTGCCAACTTTCTTCGAAGTGAATTATTTTATTTCTGTATGTCTGTTAGTTTTCCTGCCTATCATATAAGCATTTTATGCAGGTGTGAACTTTGACATGCCATTACACAAGAACTATGAAAACATACATTTTTCTCTATTGTGAAAATATAATATGTATCTATAAATCAAATCATATCTCTTACAAATATAAGACATTTTTTAAACAATTAAAGTGTTATGTGAACTTCTCCTTTTAACTAAATTTATTACTTACTATAAACACTACGAAAGAATAACTATTTACTTTTTTGTAGGACAAATAACAGCAATATTCCAACACAGTAAGAAACTTGTCTACAATCCAAGTAGACAATTGTGTCACAAACAAGAATGATTGAGAATGAGAAAAACAACAGCCTGAAAAATTTTTGCGGATATTTAGGTAATTCAAGTTGGCAAACTTTAGTTCTCTACTTGAAGTTTTGTTTCTGTATACATTACAAAAACTCAGTTTAGTGGTGAATTAAAATATTTGCTTTTGAGACTGTGAAGTTGACGAACAGATTAATAACTAAATAATAATAAGCTTTGCTAGGAATAATTCCATATCAAACTATGAACAGAAGTTACATTCTGTACAGAAGTCAATAAAAAAAATGTTGAACGCTTCATGCTTTTCAAATTAATAATGACATATTTAACAGTAATTTATGCTATCAGGTCATTTATTTTTTTGTAAATAGTTATTAGACTCAAAATCAATCTGATTTTACCTATAAAATATTCATAATGGACCGCCACATATGCAAATTCACAGATTCATTTTTTACTTCAAATTTAACATCAGCAGGCTATGATATTCTCAAGTGAATTTAGTACCCATTTTGGTGTCACAAATTCATTTATATGCTAACTTGTATGTTTTAAAATGCTTGCGTTTGATTCCTAAGCTCAGAACGAACAGCAAGAAAATTTTTAAAAATTCCTATCCCTTCACGTTGTTACGATGACTTACCAGCTATTTTAAATTGTTGCATTGTGTTGAAGCAACATCGTAAGTAAGTAGAAATTTTTTATTTATGGTGATTTCTTACGTATTTGTAATGGTAATTCTAGCATGGCACTAACGCATGTCAAGTTCTCGAAGTTGAAACTTTGAAATGTAAGTAATGTAAAGTCATCCTTTAAATAAAAACTATTTTACATTTTGTTAGCATCTGTTAATATTTCAAAGTGTTTACATTAATTTTGCTGAATATCACACCACACACATTTCGGAGTATATAAACATGTAAATTACATAGCTGACTAACATCACCTTATAATAATTCCCAGAAAGGGGTTGTATTTGCAGTTTTAATGGAAGATATTTAATTCATTTTGCAAGCTACTGTTTACAAACTAAAGAAGAATTTGGGACTTTTGGACGAACGCCATTGCTGCAGTGACACATGTCCAAACTACTTCTATAGTTTGTAACTTGCCCCCATTGTAACAAACGTTCAAAAATAACAGGCTATTGTTTAACCCCAATTAAGGGAAATGGTACATTGCATTCAAAACAAGTTAATGTAAAACATTACTTTGAAGTAAAATGTTGCAATAAGTATGCAAATTAGTGACTGAACAAAATGAAAAATTTAGACTAAGTTCAACAAGGCCCTTCGGGATGAACTGATAGTAACTGTGCAATAGAAGAAGTATAAAAAAAAGTTTTTTCAGCTCTTACCTATACAAAGTTAAACAGAACATTATTATAAATTGCAAACCAAACCCTAAAATTAATATGCATACGAAAACATAATAGTCTGTGTGACAATTAAATGCTAATTTTTACGATACTGCGTGGCTCAATACGTGTAATGATTTCAAAAGCAATATTATCGCCTGCGTTTATTATACTTCTGTGAAAAGAGTGTTTAGAGGCAATCCAGGTTTTGGGATTTGAGCTTTCACAAACCTACAAAAAGGCATGATCATAACTAATCCCATTATGTGGTATGCATGTTGCTGAAAAAGTTTGAGAAATTTAGGATTGAGTCATTTTTGAATGACCTGTTCAAGTTAGGTGTACAAAATCTCAATAAAATGTAAAAACAACAGACATTATTTAAGTTGGTTGGTTGATATAACATACTTCTTAGCAAAACAAGAGTTGGCTATTATAGGAAATGATAAATCTTATAGTTCTGTAAATAAGGGAAATTTTGTTGAAGTTGTTCATGTGTTTGGTGAAATGAACTTTGAACAGCCACTTAGAAAATTCCACTGCTTTTTTCTGGTTTTTCTAGTGACACACAAAATTATTTGATCTAGTCTGTTTCCACAGTAGTGATATAAAATATGAAGACAGAAATTGAGAAAATATTTTTTTGTTGAAATAATATACAGTGAACCCTCGATAACTCGGACCTCGATGTCCCGGACTTCGGATAACTCGGACAGGATTTTTAAAAAAATTTAATAATTTTTAATTAATTATTTTTTGCTTAAAAGATATAAAAAATCGTTTCTGCTGGATTTAAATTCATCACATTATATTTTAGAACAGTATTAAACTTTATAACGAAGTCGTCCATCGCTACTTAGACTTTAATAATCCCACAGTAAATATCTGGCAAGTTCCGTGTGGTAAAATGTTGCTAGCGAGGTGTGCGACGCGTGAGTAAAGATGCAACGCAGCAGGCCGACCTCTCACTTCTTTATCTTTCCTCCCTCTTCGCCCGCCGAGCCAGGCACGCACGTGTGTCGTAAATAAACATTTCAATGTGGTGCTTGTGAAATGACGGTAACTACGGGTTATAATGACACATAAACGGAAAATTATTTTGTTCTGGTATGTACAATGAAATCACGGTTGCAAAACAAATTGTCCCGGACATTAAAAAGAAAAATTAAAAATCATTGCTTTGAATTGCGATGTAGAAAAATTTGTGAGAAGGTTTTACGCCCCTTTAACAACAATATTTTCAAGAGCTGATGTGGGTGGTGAAAGAACAAAACAACATCCATGCCCAAGCTGGACACGATGAGTCACGCTCGCTTGTTGATGATGCTCTGTTGATAACGTAACGGCGTCTGGAGAGTTGTAACGTTTCATGGGAAATAATAGCGTACATGTAATGGACCATAAAATGTAAACGTCTTATGCGGTATAATTTTAAACGATTTTCATTCAGTGACGCACGTGAATGGATTAACAAGATTTTGTAGTCTTAATTTTTCCATTTTACTATACAGACAAAATCTTTTTCTTTATTTTAGAAGAAATGATCACGTCATGAACGAGTAAATATAGAAAAAAATGTACATTTGTTATATTCTACACCAACAAAAAATTTAGAAGGTAATTTTTTGAAAACCCCTTATAATGGCCGCACCTCATTTTTTGGGCCTAAAATTTGGTCAAAAATATGCTGCGATTACGCGAGTAAATACGGTAACTCTGTAGAACATGATTAAAATTTTATTGCTTTATAATATGACAATTTGTGTAAGAATACAGCTGTAAATTATGTGTTCTATGATGCAACTTACATACATAAAATTAAATTTTAAAATTAGTAGTGTTAAAATATGTTCACATAATGTACAGTGACCCAGAAGGATTGTTAATTACAGTACCGTTTTTATTCATGTATACGAGGAAAATTATTTTTATACCTTTGTAACTTTGTAGGAGGGTAGAGTAACTATCAGGCTAGCAGCTGGCTGCTGCTGTGACATACGGACGTAAGGTATTTTTTAATGTAAACATCTTGTGTGAGACGTGTGTGGTCACATGCGGCGTTTGTATTGCACGAGACTGTACCGTTGACCTTGACTACTTCCGCTCGCAACCTCCCTAGCTTATCTCCAACAATCATTTCTTATCTCTCTCACACATGCACATTGGCTGTCGCCAGCCAGACGAAAACTTTTATGAGATAGAAGGGAGCCTGGTGCCAGCCTCTAGCACAGAGATAAAAAGAATCAGCCAGAAGTAGCAGCATAAAAAATAAATAAAGATCTGACTGCCCACATTGTTTGACATTCTTTTATAGTCCTCCACATTACGTTAATTTTCCCACTGCATGGTGGCCCT
>PNEQ01121539.1:0-17482 GCA_003012365.1 Medauroidea extradentata | reverse complement strand
TGCTGTACGATGAGGACATTCCTCCTTTTGTTCCTGTACAGTAAATATTCAGAGTAGAATTTTACAGTGACTATAGTCCTTTTCGTTCTGTTTCAGTAGTGCAGCATATTCTACGGGATAGTAACTTGCTGTTTCTGTATTAAACTCATTTTTGACAAAACAGTGACATTCTCCCTTTTCTTCTTGTTGTCTTCAAATGCTTTGGAGAAGGACGGAATGTAATTGTTGAGACGTCGTGCTCATTGAAAACGCGGTTTCTAAGCCCTCCAACGTAGCTGAGATGGTCTTTTCAGACTGCCGTACTTCAAAATGTACCAACCGAACGTACACAAAACTTTAAATCGTGTACTGAACTTTGATACGTATTTCCACCGATAAATGTATATGGCCACCGTTTATGAAGTCCCGTAGTAAATATTGATGAATGGGAATCCGGCACGCTTTTTTTCACATTTGGCTCCTTGTGGGAATTCGACAGTTAATGTGCTCTTCAAATTCGTCCTTATAGCTCCGTTTTTCTGACCTCTAACGCTCCTCCAAATATGTGCGAATGGTGCAGGTGTCAAAAATAAACAGCTTTTACGTGCCATGTGTTGTTGTCGTAGTCTACCGTACGATTTTTAAGATCCCACTACGCCTCTGATCTACAAATGTTTGGTTTTAGGTTTTAAATCGTATAAATAAATCATAAGTTCAGGTATATTCACTTTAACATATCTACACTAAAATTTGCATTACTTGTTGAATGCGATTCGTAAACTGTGGTAGACAAAGTTATGTTACTATTTTTATTCTCTCTGGCTGTTTACAAATTGAATTTAAAGCATAAAGCAATTTGAGCGCAAAAAATGTTAAAGAACACATACTATTTTAAGCAGCAAGCCTACAATTATAATTGCTTGGGGAAATACTGGCGTAAAGCCAGATGAATGCACCTCACTCAATGTGTCTGTTTTACACGTGGTTCGCTTTAAAGTGAGCATTTTCCAGCAGTTATAATAATCAGTAAAATGTATTTATTGTTGATATAGAAGTAAAGTTATGAGACTTGTGAAATGTTTACACTAGTTTTTAGTTACACGGAAGTTTTCGTATTTAATATAGTACAGTTAGAGACACAATGGCACACAGAAAATTGCAATCAGTGATCGGTTTATCCTGAACAGCCAATAAGTTGGTATTTTCTTAGTACAGCAGTATAAAAAACAGTTTGTAGAGATGATGGTTTATCGCGGGAAAACTTGACTGTTTGCTGGATTTCAACGCACGTTTATCTTACCAGAAGATTATTGGCTTTCGCTTGTGCTTGGAGCTGTTGCCCTATTTGACTAAGCCAATAAGAATGCCGTAATTTTAGACGCCTGTTATTGGTCTACAGGCAGCTACGCTGCGTCAGAAGTACATCACTTAGTCATATGCGTTGCAAGAAACGGCAGCGTTTTCAAGGGAATGTTGGCACAAAACATTTTTGCGATATACCTAGAGACACTGGTAAATCGCGGGAAAAGTTGATTGTTTGCTAGGCTCCAACATGCTATGTATAACACTGAAGGTATTGCATCTATATTGGCTATAGTTTATATGACGCACTGTGTCCCTCTTCAACAGACCCAATTATAACTGTACAGTTTTAACACAGAACGTGTGTGATTTGCCAGAAAACTGTTCACACTCGTCACGATTGAGATACTACAGTTTATTGCAGACTATGCTAAATATTTTCGCGATTTTCCTGTGTCTCTAGATATACCTAGAGACCAGAAAAATTCGCGGGTTCACAGACCTGTAGGCTAGCATCCAAGAACATCTGTGAATTCAAGCAGACATTATCTGCTCACTGGCTGCTCGATGACGCAGTGGTATGAGCCTGCATTTACTTGCTTCTGTACTATTGGCTAAGCGACTTCCAGGAGGTGTCAAATAAGTCACGGGCCAACTGCGAAAGTGGCACGAACTTACAATTGCTGGAATTATAGCTTGGGGCCGTAAGAAAACGTGAAATTTTCAGGTCTCTAGATATACTATCACTAGACACACTGGAAAATCGCGGGAATAGTTGACTGTTTGCTAGGCTCCAACGTGCTGTATATAACACTGAATGTTTCGTATCAACATTGGCTATCGTTTATTTGTAACATTTCTTCTCTCTACAACAAGCCCAGTTAGAACTGTACAGCTTGGACACACAGCGTGTGTGATTTGTCCCAAAACTGTTCACACGTGTCATGGTTAATATACTACAGTTTATTGCAGACTATTTTTAACATTTTCGCGATTTTCCAGTGTCTCTAACCATCATATCTAGTGATAGTAAAACTGAGGTACTTCAGAATTTAATGCTGGAAACTGTTCGTAGAAGGTTCGGGGTGAAGTGAGGACTGCTTAAAATTTTCTTTCAGCTGTTTTGCAATCATCTGTAATATTTTTAACAAGAAAACTTCCCTGGAACCAAAAACCAGTGTAAATGTTTGGTAACTCTCAAAATTTAAAATCTTTGGCTCCAATAAAATACCGGTGTTATGTACGACAAGTGTTGGTGAGTGCTCAGTTTGAAGTGAACAGACTATATCAATGTAGCTACTCTAGTACCATCTATTGGCTAGTACAAAAAAACTTATTTATATAAATTAACATGATGAGTGCATGAACTACTGATAAATTACGTAATTTATTAGTAAATAATATTCAGTTATTCTTGACAAAAATAAATGTGAATATCGATTCGTGTCATAAGAGTAAGCCAAACAAAAGAATCAATGAAACTATTTGCTAATATTTCAAAACTAATTTAAGAAAGTTACTTGGTTCTTGCATTCATGTAAAGAAATAAAATTCACAGACTGTTACGTGTTCCCATAACCAAGGGCCCACAGAAACATTGTAGTTATTTATTCTTTTAACCTTTTTTGTAAACATTTCAGTTTTCAGGCGTGTACACAGTCACATGACACACAGCCAAATAAATGTCAATAAATCGATATAAAGGGAATGTATCGGTTTATTGGCTTGATTAAATACTGGTCTCTTTGTTTGACAAACATGACGGCAACGAATTTTCTGAATTTTCTCCGTTATGTGCGTAGTTTGTACTAACCAATTGTAATTTTGCTCAGGTAAAAAAATACTGTTAAGTGCGTACGTAGAATTAAAAATAATGCAAGGGATACGAATAACTGTGCAGTGTTTAATGGAACTTAAAAAGGAATTCTTTTAATATTACATATCAAAATTAATTGAAAAGATAAATTATACGGTTTGTTTTATAAAATTTTAAAGCAAAACACGAGAAGTTAGAAAAAGACGAAAATTTCGTGTAAATGAATTTACAGACGCTCACGCTCGCTCACACACAAACATACGCACCGACATATACGTGCGCTTGTGCACGTACACTTAAACGCGAAAAGTGGCCACACACAATAGAAATTTTAAAATTTGATGAGTTTTAAATGGATACGAGTAAAGACAAATTGTACCAAGATATTTAAGTTGTGTTACCAAATTTAATAAATTAAAAATAATAAATAGTAGTAAACCTAGGTTTTGTGTCACGAACGTTATAAGCTATGGGAAGTAATTCAAATAATTTGATTAAATGGTAACCGAACTTAGGATTCCACATTTTCATTTCCTCTTCCTTTTCCCGTCGTATACTAGAGTGGCTTATTAAATGCTTCTTCAGAAGTTATCGATACCATAGCATTTTGGTTGCTGAAATTGGACACAGTTATCTAATATTTGCCTTGTTTTAATGTTTCACAAATAGCTAAGTCAGTGTGATTATGTACGACACATAGGTTACATAAACTAACAATAAACTACTTACTTTTGTATTTCAAGAAGGAAAATAAAAAATATGTATTTCCGCGTTGCTAAAAAATTTATGCTATATGACGTAACACGATAATATAAAGTGGAAAGTTTTGGTAGTTGTAAATTTATTAAGCAGTAATTAGAGGCATTGATTTTTTATAAAAGCCCTTAATTGCTGTCTATTGCATCATGCGTCGAATAGCACATATTGCTTGCTGAGCTCTGTAAGTAGCGGTAACGCCTTGTGAATCAGCTTTGGCACTACTTCAACTAAGGGGACCGCCTTTGTGGACTATTTTGTGCTTTAGATTCCAAGAAGTGCGGATAGCTAAGGTTGACACAGCATGCGCACAACGCCTCTCCCTAGCCTCTAGGCGCAAATAACAGAACTGGCGCGCAGTCGTATCACTGACAACTCGCCTCTATGAGACATTCAATGGTGACCCTTCATTTTATGACGTCATATTTGAGATAAAGGGTTGAGGTACCCGCAGGCCCGGATTTACCACTAGGCCCACACCTAGGGCGCAACTTTCACAAGGGCGCACTTTTATCGAGGTGAATATATGTAGAATTTTCCATCAATATTTTTTAAAAGTGCCAATATGGCGACGAGTAAAAAAAAAATAATGCCTTTACTTTTGGCATTGTTGACTAATGCTCTCTCTAGTAGTTGTATCTACTCTTTGACCAATCCAGCTATTTATTTTAAATTACTGTGTTACAATTAAGCTGAATTATGATTGTGTTATTGTTATTATTATTATGCTTAGCGAGAAGACAGAGCAGATTAATTTTATATAATGTGGTGCTGAAAACGAGGAAAGGACACCAAAACAGAGGTTGTGGGGGCATTAGACTGACGAACCTAAGGCGCCTAGAAGCATAAATCCAGCCGTGGGTACCCGCCTGTACCTTCTTCAACAATCTGAACCAAGGTTATCGTGCTCTGAATGGACGTCAAACGCACATCTTCACCGTTTTCAGTCACGATAAATTAAGCGTTAAACATTAGTGAAGAACCTGAAAGGGAACACACGCACGCAACTTTCTTTGAATGACATTCCTGAGTAGGCGTCGCTTACGTACGTCGAGTAGTTTTCGAATAATGCGTTAACTGAAGCTCCGCAAACCACTAGGTCGTTTGGAGGTTGGACAGGCGACCCCCTTATGGCCATGCCCTTTAAATTCTACGGATTTTACGATGATTAATTTTTAAACTTAAACGAGAGCGGATATCAGTCTGTCGGTTTTGTATAAAATGTTTATTTTTTGACGCGATAGTTATTTTTTTTTCCAAAGCAAAAAATTTTACGGTTTCGACTAATTAACCAGAGTTTTGTTAATTGCGTAATTAGCTAAAACGATAGTATTTACTGCTTTGAAAAAATTACCCAGCATGGAAAAGAAGATTTTAAACAAAACTACCATACCGATTTTGATACCTGCTCTCGTTTAGGCGTAAAAGAATAAATATCGCTAAAAAAAAAAAAGGTAGAAATCTTAATACGAGATCACAGTTTTATCCAGAACTTGGTTTTTGTCCTTCTGTATTTAATTTTAACACGTGTTTGTAAACTCGCTTTCTTGTCGATTTGTTTGTGTATTCGGTAGCAATGTGATGTTCGATAACACTGAACAATGTATTTATATATGATCAATGACAGTGCAATGTAAGACAACAGTTATTTGAAAAAAAATATTATTTACATGAAATTGTAAAAGAAAAAAATATAAAAAAATAGCGTTATTAAAAAAAACAATATTTCTACGTTTTTAAAACCAATGGTAGCTAACTTTCATACCCACAAGACTAAGAAGCAGTACATGATATTAATTATTTTTTTAATATAGGACGGACTAAAAAGTATACAATAATTTATCCTATGAAAATACTTGTCAGAGATATAACGAAAAACGTGGGGCGCGTGCAGTAGATAATAGTAAGGAGCCGTTATTGAGAAAACTCACACATTCGCAGTGCAACAAAATTGTTAGTGATTTAGTGAACTAGTCATGCTTTAATTATCGTCTATTGCATGTGCGCCCACGTTTTTAGTTTTAATCTTGCATAAATTTTCATCGGATATATAATTTTGTAGTTTTTAGTCCGTTTTAAAAATACGGTATATTAAAACATGTACATACTTTTTTATTGCACAGGTCAGGTAAGACACGACGTACGCCTGCGCGTATGATAGTCGTTAACTTAATTGTTTTAAGTACCATACGTCTCTTAAAATGACAACAGTCCAGTTTGGTTATCGGGACCAGAGATTTGAGAAACACACAGATGGAGCATAACGTATATTGTAGGGCGAGGGGTATGAGGCCTTGAGACGGAAGAAGAGGAGCCCATCTGGCATATTAGTAACTGAAAAATGTTGTTTACTACCATAGCAACGTGTATAATGCGGCTGTGGGTTGGCCAACCATAACCTCGTTTATCAATACATCTACAGGAACAGCTGATTGCACTCCGCCATACTGCAACTTGAATAAACAAAGACAGCTTGGTCTCAGTAGGTATATGCTGCTAATTCTCCATCTGTACTTTTCTCTCATCTCTGATCGGGACTATTAGGGTTGTTCGTACAACAATAAACTCCATAGAAGTAACAATATTATCTGAAAAGAAGCTCCTTTTACAGAACTAATTGTTGTGAGTACAACCCGATAACAGATCTGAACAGTTGCCCCTATTTTAAGATAAATCCAATACCTACAACAATACCTAAATTTTCATTGTCGACCGAGCGAAGTGACGCAGCGGTAACACGTCGGCCTCGCATTCGAGAGGACCCGGGTTCGATCCCCGGCTCCGGCTATCCTGATTTCAGTTTTCCATGGTTTCCCGAAATCGCTCCAGGCAAATTCTGGGAAAGTTCCTTAAAGGCTTGTTCCTTAGTTTTGCAGAAATTTCGGAAATATTTTTTTATTGCTATCTAATATTCATATCAACATTTTTCGCCACAGTTTTGACACTAATACGTCATAATTTGTAGCTGAATTTTTTTGTTGCTATGTACTGAACGGTTTTTTAGATTTCGTCACACAAATTAACACGTCTTTTTTATGTCGTGAAAGAAAGCCAAAATGAAGTAAAATATTTTTTATGCTGACATTATTTTTAAAAACGCCACAACATTGTGCATCGTGTGACTGCTCATTGTCTCAAATTTTTTCAAAGGTTTTGGTTAAAAAATTTGAGTTATTGGCACCAGTCTGAAAAAAAAAAAGTAAGGAACAAGCCCTTAAAGAATGACCATAGCTGATTCCTTTCCCAGCTCCTGTCATTGTACCAAATTGTGTGTCACCGTCTATGGTTACCTCGCTGTTGACGAGACGTAAAGCCCTCTAAGCTAACATTTCAGTGTCGAGTGTAACGAGTTGTCGGCATGTATGAATCAAAGTAGGGTTAGATGACTCGATATTCAGACTTCTTCACGTCTAGCTACCAGTGTATTAATTCGTCGCTGGAGCTGTGATAATGTTGGGCAAAGGAACAAGCACCATAATGTTGCTAGTGGTAACGCGAAAAAGTATTCTGTCTTCTCGGGGGGAAATGGCGGTGATGGTAGTGTGGCAGAAACTCGTTAACGTGATGGACGTACCGGCATTTCTTCAGAGTCCAGGCGGATGCCAGAAATCCATAGTAGCACAATTAAGTTGCACATTTTTTTCACATTGGTGCAAAGAACTGGAATGATTTTGAAAAACAATGTTTCGGAAAACTTTGTGACTGAGCAGTCATACAACGCTCAAATGTATGTAGGCATTTTTGTAAAGTAATGCTGAGTTCGAGCGCAAATAAGTATTTTGGTTTTCCCTTATTTCCATTGCAAAATTACTCTTGGTTCAAAAATGGGGTTTACTGCGAAGGAAAATTAAGCGCAAATGAAACTGTATGTTGGTGTAAAACAGTGCTGATAGAAGAAAACATAAAAAGTGTACTATCAAAATCATTGTCATTTGCACTGTCTTAGTGTAAATTATTAATAAACCAATGCTGTAATCAGTAGATACCCGGAGATTTCGCGAATTAATTTGAGAATAAACTCTTGTACACGAATTTGCCACAGAAACTCGGGCTTTATGACTCAGAACCAACAGCTAACCTGCGTTAAAACACTCAACTGACTGCTACGCTACCTTGTCAGATGTACAACTGACCACTCACTGGAGCAGCAGACAATGTACAAGTAGCTGAAGACATAGTGTATACAGTACTGTGCAGTCCAGCCTGCTGGTCGTTGAACCCGCGACATTTCTGTGTCCCTGCTAATAAGTAGGGCCCGGTAATTTTCGTGAAAAGAATTTTGCAGCACTTTGTTTCAGTGCCTTACGTGCGCACCTGCATCTCTGCTTTGTGGTCAGTGATTGGATGCCGTAACACCCAGCGTGTGGAGGTTAAACCCGCAAATCACAGACGTGATTTGTGACAGTTATCCGTGTACTGATTGGCACAGTAAAATGAATAACGACTCTGCACAAAAACACTCTGTCAATAACCATGAATTTGAACTCCAGGTGTGCACGTAAGACACTGAAACAAAGTGGGGCAAAAATCTTTTCGCGAAAACTACCAGGCCCTACTAATAAGTAGAGATGATGGTTAGAGGTACGTCAATTTCGCAGATTCATCTGACAGCAGCCTAGGCTTGTCAGTCCTATACACCCACTGCCCACAATCGATTATCTATTGGCTTATACCCGTACAAGCAGGTAGCAAGCGATAGATAGCACTTCGCATTATTTCCTTATTTACTACTGGCTTGCAGTAGTCAAACGCGTTCCGTAACAGCCGCCAGCAAGTCGCAGACATGACAATTAAGTATACATAATTGGCGTTCAACATGACCTGGAATGTATCTGCGAAATTTACGTACCTATAATGATGGTTTATCGCGTGAAAACTTGACTGTTTGCTGGATTTCAACGTACGTTCTGTCTACCACAATATTACTGGTTTTCGCATGTACTTGGAGCTGTTGCCCTATTTGACTGAGCCAATAAGAATTCCACTCTTGTTAACATTTGATGCCTGTTGTTGGTCTGCAGACAGCTACGGAGTGCCAGGCGCGTTTTACCCTATCATACATGTGGCGAGAAACTACAGTGTTTTCAAAGGTATCTTGGCACAAAAATTTTTCACGATATACCATCATTCGGTGCCAACATACCCTTGAAAACACTGTAGTTTCTTGCAACGCATGATTCGATGATGTACGTCTGACACAAAGTAGCTACCTGCAGACCAATAACAGGCATCAAATATTACAATTTCGAGATTCTTATCGGCTCAGTCAAATAGGGTAACAGCTCCAAGTACAAGCGAAAGCCAGTAATCTTTTCGTACGCTAAATGTGCGTTGAAACCCAGCAAACAGTCAAATTTTCCCGCTATAAACCACAATCTCTACTAATCAGTAAAGAAGGTGATTTATCGCTGGAAATGTTGACGGTTAGCTAGTCTTCAATGTAATGTATTCATTTCTGACGTTATTATTTCGTTACTGGCGAGTCCCTATTTGACTGGGCCAATGATAACTCTGGTGAACTACTACTGAGCGTCTGATATTCGTCTGTAAAGAACTACACCGTAACACACAACCGTTGGCCAACAATACATGCCGTAAGACGCTACACTGATTACCAGAATACGCTGGCAGAAAACATTCTCGCGATAAATCTCCTGCTTTATTAATCAGTATAAATGTACTGCATTAGATTTAAAGTGCAGGTAGAACTGGGGCGCCCGGTGAGTTCCGATCCTCCTGAAAGCCCCGAGCGACGGCGTCGTAAAAGCGCGTGTTTCCTGTTATCGCGCCCATAACCGCGCCCAGCCTCCGCGTCCCATGAATGGTTCCCAGGCAACCCCTCGGGCCGTCAGTCCGCCAACCTCTGCGACTGAACGATCACGTCTGCGCCCCGCGCTCCTGGTCGGAAATCAAAAAATTCTCCCCCGTCCGCCTCCGCTCCGCAAACAAACATCGACGCGCGGATCCCACAAATAGCGGGTCGGGCTGTGAAGTTTGTTTTCACGTCGTCATTTCGTCCGAACCGACACACGGACGCGACGTTGCTAGGAACCAAACTGCTTGAAGAATCCTCCCGCCTGTGTTGTGGACTTGTGGCCACTACATTGACGATTAAAATTGAATTTTACAATAATGCATATAGTATGTAACTTACGTAAATAGAGGTCGTTCGGGATAAATTAAGCATTACAAATTTAACCTTTGAAAAATATCAGTAGCCGTTACTGCATATAAATCAACGTTGACTATAGTCCCCTTATTGATTGTACGGTTGGCAGCGAAATTACGCAGTACAGTTCCATGTATTTCCTTATTTAAATAAAACAATAGTGAAGCAAAATAATCTGAAATCGATATAATTGTATTCTATCTCGTTAATAAACTTTTTCTTATCAAACTATATAGGTTCCTACTGACAGCACAAGTTATCTTACACTCGCAAACATCACGTGACGTGTCCAGAGAGGTATAAACATTTACGTCATTAGTCCTTACGCGCGAAAATATACGAAATTACTGAAAATATAACGTTAGCAGGGGCTTTTTTGAGTGTTCACTTTATCCCGAACAACCTATATACATTTTAAACGCAGAGCCATGCTTTTGCGTCGAAATGAATTTGCGTTTCTCGGATTCAGTGCACTGCAGACCCGAATAAATGGTGACAATCAGTGAAATATTAGTCACTGAAATTCCAGTTAACAATCTGTTATAGTTAGTGGAGATCTAGGAGAATTCACTAAAAATCAGTTAGCAGGCAGTTGAAGTCCACTGAGAATATGTGGAGATCACTTAACAAATCAGTAGCGTATAGTCACTGAAACAATCAGCACGGTTTCACTAACTTCAGCTGCTCATTTTTGGACCGAAACGGCTGGAATTTCGCCGAAATAGTTAATTCATCATAAATAGGGACCCTTATTTTCCGCGAAAATAATTTTGCTACACTTTGTTTTGGTGCCTCGTGTGCACAGTTACTGTTCCACTTCGTGGCCAGTGGTTGGATATTTTAACGCTCACCAACCTTTGGATTCTACCGGCAAATCACAGACGCGTGGTGTTTGCAGGAACGTTATTGTAACTGGCTCAGTCAAATAAGATACGGCTCTTCACACAGACACGCCACCAATAAACCATGAAGCGAAACTGCAGATGTGAACGTAAGGCAATGAAACAAACTGGGGCAACATTCTTTTCCCGAAAAACACGGGTCCCTAATAATAAATACAAGTTTAGTATGTGCCTGCTTCGTGGTCGGTAATTGGCAGTGCCATCAACTTTTCGCGAAAAGAGTTTCTTTAATTACCTTCAAGGTTATTGGCAGCATGCATTTGTGAAGTGACGTCTATCATTTGACTGCTCCAATCAGAATAACTGCAACAGCACACCTCTGTGATTTGAGGGTAGAATCCCAAGATACGCCAGAGGTCAAATTACTGGCTATGAAGTTGATAAGAAGCTGTGCACGTAAGGCACTGAAACAAAGTGGGCCAAAAGTATTTTCTCGAAAAGTTCATGGTCCTGGTGATTGGATGTTTTAACTCGCACTTGTTGTCTAGGGTCTCTACTGGCAAGTCACAGACGTATTATTGATGCAGTCAAATGAGAGACGTGTCTGAACAAAGACACGCTGCCAATAACCATGAAGCAAAGTTGCAGATGTGCACGGAAGACATTGAAACAACATGGAAATATTACCGCGACAAACTCGTGGATGTCGTTATACCATTGAGTAAAGATGTGACTAGAGAGGTCATTCATATGGGAAGAACCTTGACCGTGCTACGGAAATTTTTTGATTAGTTCACAGGTTCGCACACAGAGGCGCTAGTGTCGTCCAGCCGAAGCCGGCGGTCGCTGACGTCACAGCCATCACCCTCTCACCCAGCAACGTGGTTGCAAGCCGCTCGGCCGGCGGCAGCAGGTCATTTTATACGCACGTTCCAAGCGAAGTTGTGTAACGTTAATCCGTTAAACTTGCATTCGAGAAGACCCAGGTATAGAAAAATTCTGGGGTTGGCTGACCTGTAGGCTAGCCTCCAAGAATACCTATGTGCTCAGAGACAGCAACTGCTGATTGGCTGCTCGCTGACACAGTGATACCACATTTTGGGGCCTACATATAGTTGATTCTTTATTATTGTCTCAGCGATCTCTACGTGTCAGATAAGTCGATGGCCAATTGAGGAAGTGACACGAGCTTACAGCTATTTTAATCCCAGCTTGTGCCGAAAAGAAAACGCGAATTTTTCAGGCCGTTGCCCATTTACGACTCCCGGCTCAAGTCATCCCGATTTCTGTTTCCCTAAACCGCTTCAGGCGAATGCTGGGATAGTTCATGAACCAAGGCCATGGCTGATTTCTTTTCCAGTTCCTGTCATTATCCCAAGTTGTATGTTACCGTCTAAAATGACTACGCTGTCGACGGGAAGAGACTCTCACTTACCTACCTTATTTGCTTGTATCTTTAAAAAAAAAATAGCTCTAACGAATTTTTAGTTTACCGTGTATGTTTGCGTACTCGTTGCGGTAGCACAATATTTCTTGTTCGTTTAGTAACGAATACTTTTTGAATGCGCTTAAAATGTTTTGATAGACATTCGCTTGAAATTGTTCATAATCGTGAGTCTAAATAATATTTTGCCAACTGCCTTCACAACAAAAAAAAATTCTTTGAAATGTTGTTGCTGTCAGCTCCGAATAAATAAATAAAATATAAATTAAACGCCCGATACTTTTTTTTTCCCAAAACAAAACATTGAAAATAGTTGTAATTAATTTCCTAATGTTCGGTGTTTCGTAACTCACTTCGTGTTTGTTCGGCAAAAATCAGTTTTTGGCATAGAAATGCAATTCTTGATGTTGTAGGTTCGTTGTGCATGTCGGTGTAACAGGAAGCGGTAATGGCGCAATTTTTAAGAACTGACGTCACAGAAATTATGCTGGACCTCGGAAAATAGCTTAAAGGGCGCCGCCTTTGACGTGCTTTAGATACATTGTTAGTGTGTTCGTAAATACGTTTTTTCTACGAAATTATTCAATATATGCCCATTGTGCAATATACGAAAACATACAAGGGCGGAATGTCACTGTCAGACAACATGCTCATTAAAAACACTGCTTCTAAGCTGTACAACATAGCTACAAACGTCCTTTTCAGACTGCCTTACTTCAAATGTACTAACCTGATGTATGTGAAACTAGAATTGCTATCTGCACATAACTTTGCTACAGGTTTTCCACCAATAAAATTATATGGTCATCCAATGTCCAATAGCCTGAGATGATGGTTAGAGATGATGGTTTATCGCGGGAAAACTTGACTGTTTGTTGGGTTTCAACGCACGTTCAGTTTATGAAAAGATTCCTGGCTTTCCCTTGCGTAGAGCTGTTCCCCCCCTTAACTAAGCCAATAAGAATCCCGCTATTGTAATATTTGATGCCTATTATTGGTCTGCAGACAACTACGTTGTGTCAGTGTTTTGTGCCAGCATACCCTTGAAAATGGACATGTTCATGGAATAACTGTTTAAAAAATAATTTTACGCGTAATTAATAAAAATAAATTGTGAACGCGACAGAGTTCTTGCCTATGTCCATGAGCGTATTTATCGCGCAACCGCGCCTCTAGACCACCTTCAGTTACATATTATTTACACTTTTTTATTTCTGTGTGTTCAATGTGCAGTTCAATGACTTTCCTTTCTTAATTTTAAAACTCGTAATTTATATGCGTATTCGATTTATCCCAGCGAAACATACCAGAGGATATTGTTTGTGTAGGACTAAATAATTTCCGACAAATCCATGATTTTAGAGGACTACGAAGCTTTTTTTTTTGTACCTTAAAAAGAAAATAATTTTACAAGGGAAATCTTTGTTCGTTTACAAAGGTTTCTAAGTGCAAAGAAAATCCTTGTAATTAAAAAAAAAACTTATAGAGTGAGAACGCAAATCAGATCTGCAACTTTGATATTATTGCCCGTGTCGAAAACCGAAGAATTGAAATATGGATAACATGACGCACTTTTATCCTTAACTTAAGGAAACTGAGCGGCGAAGCTCTAAAATTTCATTATTAGTCCTTTTCACAATTTGTTTTTCCGTTAAAATGATATACGATAGAACCGAAGTAAAACTTGGCATCTATAGGTAATATTTATTTCCCTTAGATTGTTGATATGCGTCTTGGCGAGCTTTGCGGTAGGCGTATTCGGTTTTACATTCGCGAAATGTCACCCATGAAACACGGAATTGGAATAAGCGACTTACATTATATACTGCGCACTTGGGACCGCAATAAAACAAACTTGTAATTTCCACGGCTGTCGCGGCGAGAAATGTATGGGGTTGGTATCCAGGGGAACAAATACTGCACGATCTCCGGCAGAATATTCCTCAGATGAGAGAATAACTCCGCAGCACGAACACTTGCTAATTTTTCGCTCCTAGTGTTAAAACCCGTATTTGTTTGCGAGTATTGAAATGAACGTTGCCAATTGACATTCGGAACTGTTACCGCAGACGAAGGTAACACATTCAACTATTTTTCAGGACAAATGAATTAAATACAGGTATGTTTCATACATTAGTATGATAAAATTACGGGCACTGTAAAATAAAATATTTCGTGCTTTTACAAGTAGACTAACAACCTTGGAAACCCAGTTATAGGTAATTCACGGTAAAGTGACTACTCTTGAACAAGTTGCCCAAAATAATAATTTCAAAAATATTATTTATCGTGATCACAGGCGTAACTCAGTACGGTAGTAACGCTTCCCCCGACCCTGCCCCCAAATTACAAATTATCCACAAACATTGAGTAATAGAGTAAAAATATTTTAACCAATAAAATATCTAATGTTACGTTACGAAAATCTGCTAACATCTAAAATAGCACTGTTTTGCACTTTAGAGAATCCGAATTATTTTGGGGAACGACCCCCGGACCCCCGACTTTAAGGACTGGCCGGTGTTCATTATTTTATTCTCAGAGTAAACCCCCTTCTTACACAAATCCTTGCTACGTCACTTTATACACACACACACATACGCGCGTGTGTGTGTATATATATATATATATATATATATATATATATATATATATATATATAACTCAGGTTTTCTTATATTAAAAAGTGATAGGAATCTTAAAACTACAATTACCTCAAAGGAAGAAAGGAACTAGTGTTAAATAGGTGTTCACTTCTTCTCGAACCTCCTAGACCATTGAAAATCATTCTAACTATACAAAAGTGATTCTTTGTAAAACATACGGATTACAGCTTTGTAAAATTGCAACGATCGGCCAGTTACTGCACCAAGGAATCATCCCAGTGTTCGCCTGGAGTGATTTGGAAACACCGAAATTAGGTTGACTGGGCCTTGAATGGAACCCGTGTCCTCCAGAATGCGAGGCGAGTGTTGTACCGATGCTGCGCTTGGTTTTGGGTGAGGTGAGTTGAGCATATGTGTGAAGTGAGGTGAAATGACAACACATCATCATTATATACTTTCCCGAAGCACGATGCGAGCCTTGGACTTCTCGCACAGTAGACCGTTGCCTACACGACAACGCTACCGAGGCCGGCCTTGGTTTTTGGGAAGGTGTTCGAATCCATTACAAGTACGCGCGGTGCCCCTCACGGCAGAGCGCAATTTCTCTTGCGTCCTGGCAAAACAAACAATGGCCGCACTTTCTCCCATGGGCGCGTGGCGCCTCTGTGGAGCGGAACGCCTTTAATCCTGCGATCCTGAGAACAGCGAGGAAAAAAAACCATTTACAGTCGCTGCATCAACCACGGCACCAGCATCCCTCTCTCTGCACTTCCTCCAGGCCCAGACTCGAGAGTAAAAAAAAACAATAGTGTCGTGGAAAAAGAATACGTGCCTCGTAGGAGCCTGCGTCGTTTACTATGTTGAATTTTTCTTAATTCCTTCGCGATTAAAAATTTGGCAAACTGAAAATATTTCAATAATGACGTAGCTGATTACTTTAACTTTCATTACTGACATTGTATTCGAAAAAGTAAAGCGTAACTATGAAATAATTAAGCTAATTTAAATATTGAGACAAAAATTATCGCTCACCAAATAATAAATACTAAATAGCTTCCAGTACCGATTTCATCCAATAATACGCACCTAATTCTAAAATGTAATATTTCTATAAAGAAACATTGCCTGTTATTCCTCATAGTCTTAATTTATTAAATTAAAATTAATATTGATCTTTCATTTATTTCAAAAAATTTCAAATAACTGGAATATTTTTTTAACCAAATGCTTTGAAAAAATTTGAGACTGTGTACAGTCATACGATACACATTATTGCCAGAGCGTTATTTTAAATAATGTACCGTTTGCTAGCAAAAAATTATTTTGCTTCATTTTGGCTTATTTTGACAACAAAATATGTGCTATTTCAGGGGCCAAAATCTAAAATTTGGTTTAGTGTATTGCAACAGAAAAATTCAGCTACAAACGATGGTATATAAGTGTTAAAACTGCCGGAATGAATTTTTAATATATGTATTAATTTGCGTTAAAAAAATATATTTTCGAAACCACTGCTAAACTAAAGAGTGAGGCCTTAAGGGGCTTCCTTTCAAGCGCTTCAAATGCATTGTAATGTTCGGGCGAATACGTTCAACTATTCCACATTTGCCCATTGTACAAATGTACGAAAAGTAAACCCTCTTCGGACAAGGTCGGAATATCACTATTAAGACACCATGTATGCTCATTAAAGACAATGTTGCAAAGTTCTCCAGCATAGATAAAAACAGTCTTCAGACTGCCGTACTTTAAAATGTACTAACCGGATGTACGTGAAACTCATATAATCGTGCACTGAACAACTTTACTATAGATATTCCATCAATACAGTTACATGATCGCCGCTTAAGAGCAAGGGAAGTAGAGAGGTAGCGCCGTAACTCACCCTCCTGAGTAACGGGACCCGGGCCCTGCGTGGCGTGATGTCACAGGGGGTACGGGCCAGCCGGCCGGCTCTCCCGTTTGCCTGCAGTAGCTTCTATTTACGTGCGGGCGCGTGGTTTTAAATCGTCACCTTCGATATATTTGTGAAAGCTTAAACAATATTTTTTTTATGTGAAGGCTGCAAGTTGTGGGCTTTATTGTGCGTAATTTCCAATCGTCACCAAAGTGTCGTTTTTACTAACTCTGCTGCCGTAAAGTTTTTTTTCTGACAATGTGTGTAGAATACTGTTGTCAATATTGTGCGACATATCTTAAGGGGGTGCACTTCTTTTTGCAATGTTATTAGCTGAAGATATATACCATTAATTCATTTATTTCAATATTTGATTTTTAGTGAAATAAAAAATTGCTTCAAAGTGTCTCATATTAAGATGTCTGGTTGCTCAGTGCAAAGTTGCAAAAATTACAGTCGTAAAACTGGTTCAAGGTTCCCAAATGACTTGGCTGCCCAGAAGAAATGGATATTTGCGTGTAAAAGAAGAGACTTTTTCAAATCGGAAACGTCAAGAGTCTGTTCCGTTCATTTCTCTGAAAATGATTATGAGCGAGATCTTCAAAGCGAACTCACGGGAACGAAAAGGAAAAAAACCTTGAAAACCGACGCAGTGCCTCATTTGTTATTGC
>PNEQ01121538.1:0-17482 GCA_003012365.1 Medauroidea extradentata | reverse complement strand
TAAGAAGTTTATAAGTTGTTCCGGGAACAAACAGAAAAATGGAAACATCTAGAACACAGAAAACCAAGTAGAACCCGGGTTTGTGAGTTAATTGATGGTCAGGTTCGTACCCGAGTTAAACACCTTGGTCACGGTAGAAACACATCATTTTGAAAATTCATATACTATCATAATTCCTGCTTATTTATTTATCTAGTTGTCTGACTTGTCTGTAGAAGTCATTATTTTTCCTATCACATGAATTCTGTTTAAATATACTTCTTATGACTTCTACAGGCGTTTGGTTTCCATTTGGTCAGTAGCTCTAGTAATAGAGATATTGGTTGGCTTTTTCCTATATTATCTCATCCTTTATTAAAGTGAAAGAAAAGGTAGCATAATATTTTTTCTTTACAATATATATATATATATATATATATATATATATATATATATATATATATATATGTGTGTGTGTGTGTGTGTGTGTGTGTATGTGTGTATAATGTATAGGAGATATTTAAACTCACAAACTCTCACACACCGTTCATCCGAATAAATTAATATATAGAGCCCTGAGATGCCTCTCGCAAACTAATAAAATATTAGAATTAGTATTATTATAATTGCAAGTTATTAAGTTAATTTTTCAAAAGGTTACTTGGCGTCGTAGTGGTTGAGAGAAGCTACGTTTCGCCTCGAATTACAGCAGGCTTCTTCGAGGTTTAGCGGCGTCGTAATGGCTGATAGCAGCGTCGTTTCACCACATATTGCAGCAGGCATATTCGACGTTGAGCGGCGTCGTGGTAGAGAGTATCGACGTTTCGTCTCATATTGCAGCAGGCATCTTCAGAGTAATGGTTTACTTGAGTTGACTTTCAGGCCTGAAGATGTCTGCTGCAATGCGAGCCGAAACGTTGGTTATTCCCAAGGGAAGTAGAGGGAGAGGTAGCGCCGTAACTCATCCTCCTGAGTAACGGGACCCGGGCCCTGCGTGGCGTGACGTCACAGGGGGTACGGGCCAGCCGGCCGGCTCTCCCGCTTGCCTGCAGTAGCTTCTATTTACATGCGGGCGCGTGGTTTTAAATCGTCACCTTCGATATATTTGTGAAAGCTTAAACAATATTTTTTTTTGTGAAGGCTGCAATTTATGGGCTTTACTGTGCGTAATTTCCAATCGTCACCAAAGTGTCGTTTTTACGAACTCTGCTGCCGTAAAGTTTTTTTTCTGAAAATGTGTGTAGAATACTGTTGTCAATATTGTGCGACATATCTTAAGGGGGTGCACTTCTTTTTGCAATGTTATTAGCTGAAGATATATACCATTAATTCATTTATTTCAATATTTGATTTTTAGTGAAATAAAAAATTGCTTCAAAGTGTCTCTGCAGTCCTAGCCTCGCACTGAGGCACACAGAAGTACATAAATTATGCTACATGCCCTCTCTAACTCCTGTTAATTCAGTGGTCAGCAGTAGCCTCGCACTGGGGTGCACAAAAATTAAAAAAAAAAAAAAAAAATACGCTACATGTCCTCCCGAACTCCTGTAAATTCAGTGGTCTGAGCAGTCCTAGTCTTGTACTGGGGTGCACAGATTTCCAGTAACCTTAAGTGTTCGTCAGTAGTTTCTAAACAATAGTTGACGTGACTGTATCGGTGGGATGCGCAGTATCGGAATGAGGCGAACAAGTGGCAAACATAGAACGTCAAGAAAGAAAACAATAACGCCAGTGAATGCACATCGGTACTTTTTCAATGTTTCTTACATCTAGTTATATGCTACTACAACTTACGAGGGCGTGCTATGACATAAAATAACGCTACAAACGTCAATTTAAACCTTTCGGAATTGGAAGAAAACGTACAGAGTGGGTACAAAGTCCCGTCGCCCTTCCCCCTCACAAACATGTTGAATGTTCAATTGTACTAAATAAAAATTGAAGAAAGAAATAATTACAGGTGCTCGATAGTGATAGGAGTGCATAAAGAACTACATATATAAATGAAGTATTAAAGAATTATGGTTTTTTGTCATAAAATATGTCCTTATTTTAATTACAAGTTACAATGTTACACGTGACTAGACAATAATCAGGAATACAGCTGCCACCAAGGCAAAGTAAACGTTTATAAACATTTATAACAGTTATATAAATATATTCTTAGTACCATTTGAAAAAAAAAAAAAAAACCAAGTTCAACAAGTAAAATAGAAAAATATAGTTTAACTTCTCCAAGAGTTACATTTGTCTCAAGTATATACTGACTCCAAGTTTAACAAAAAAATAATCTATACAAAAAACTATATACTGTTACTAGCCCAAAACACGAAGACACGTCCAAAATGGGTATAATACCATCTTAAATACTACAGCAAGCATATCCCTGAAGTTATACAAACCAAGCGAGCAACCAAACATTTTACGGCCCCGAGAAATAGAAACAACTCTCATCTAACCGCAATCATTAATTCCCATATCAACTCGGAACCTTCTTCGGGCATAGTAAAAGTCAAATAAATAGAATTCAATTACGTAACTAAGCAATCCTGAGCTATCCCAAAGCCCCGGCCATCTCTGCCTTACCGCCGGATGATCATCACTGCCGAAGCTCAGCGCGGGGGAAGTACAAATCCCTGTGGGGATTTTTGTCCTCCCATCTCTGCCTTTCCTGTGTCTGGCACCAGTATTTATACCAGTCCTTGCCACCTCCCCTGGATTGTTGAACCAATGAGAAACATCTCGAAAGTTCTTGGAGAAGGTCGTCGAAATCGCAGCGCCAAGACGGACATGCGGTGACACCAAGAAACACCACTGCAGTTAGCAGCCTGGAGAACGTCGCTCCCGTCAGAATGACGTCAGGTAGCTCGCCAAATCCGCAAACAGGCGGGGATTCAAACTAGCCACTGGCTTCGGCAATCTTCGGCACGGGGTTTGTCTGATTACGCCAAGCCAATGAGCGCCTAACGCAACGACGTCATCACCAGCAAACAATTTGGCGAAGGCGTAGTGAATAGAGCCCACGATTTTTGGTGAAAAGAATTCTGCAACAATTTGTTTCAATGACTTATGTGCACATATACAGCTTTGCTTCCTGGTCAGTGATTGGCTGTTTTAAATTCTCAGCGTCTCGGGATTTTACCAACAAATTACAGACGTGTGGTGTCGTAGTAACCTTGTTCCTGTTGGCACAAGTCAAATGAGCCACGCCTGTGCAATTATACATTCTGCCAGTAATCAAGAAGCAGGCCTGCAGGCGTGCAAGTAAGGCATTGAAACAAACTGTTGCAGAATTCTTTTCACCAAAAATCGTGGGCTCTAGTAGTGAACAGCAGTAAACGTGCCCCGCGTCATTTCGCTGCATGAGGTCTTGAAGCCAAGTCGACGGGAAACAGGGCCGCCCAGCTGGTATCACCATCGTTCCTCGCCAGGAAACTTCGTCGTGTCTCAGCCATGCATGCAACAACAAGGTAGGAAAACCAAGTACACAAATTCCCCCTCAAGCGATGCAATAGTAGAACACGAACTTAACAGTTCTCAAAAGTAGAGAATATATGGTAGACAGAAAAGCTGGCAGTATTCTGTAGGTCGAGTTAAATGAGTCTCGTCTCACAACCTGTAGGACCAATACACACTGCCACCAACACATACATACCAGTGATGTCTTTAACCGTCCACAGCTTCGGTTTGCATCCCGTTACTATCCGAAAACAATATTATTTAAAATTCGGTTTGACGGTCTGTGCGACAATTTTCGCAGCATTGCTGGAGTAACCGTTGGAATGCCTGCCTCACAGCTTCCTTCAAGTCACCGATATTTTCATACCGATGCTCAGCAACAATGTCCTTGATGAAACACCAGAGAGAATTAATTGTCACATGTAGTGAGGTCGGTGCTGCGAGGTGGCCAGACAAGTGGAGCTGGTATTACAGGCAATACACGCCTCAGTAAGATATTCCGACACCGAAAGAGCAAATTGGGGAGGCACACCATCTTGCTGAAACCAGCGATCCTCTCTGATCCCTTGGCCTTCCAACAAGGGTATGCACCATGTCCTTAACATCTGAAGATGTTGATGTTGGTTGACGGTGCAATCAAAGAAATATGGGCTGTGAATCTGTCTGCTACCCAAGCCAGTCCAGATGATAACGCGGGGAGTAAAAATATCGGTTCTCCATTGACTAAAAGATGACGTTCTGTGACCAGGAACTCCATTATATGGCACATTCATCACTAAAGATAACTTTACCACATTTCGGAGATGTGTCAAAGACCTGCAGCAGTGCATCACATGCATCCTTCCTTCGTAGTAAATCATTATCCGTCAATTCCTGAACACACGTTGGTCGATATGGGAGTAACTGTAAGTCCTCCTTCATAACAAACATCATACCATAGTGTAATGTTAACACAGTTCATGGTAGTGCAAATAAGCTACGTCGTATATGTTGGATACTTTTCAATGTAAATTTTAAGGATATTTTTTCTTTTGTTTGGAAGGTTGGCTCTTTCTTATTTTTTTTTGCTAGTTCGTATCCGTGAACTATTTTCATTCTCTGTCTGTAAGCGAAGGGTGTCAGTCATGCGTTTTGGTTGTGTATGGCGCATACCCGCCAATTTAGAGTGATAAATTATCTTTTCGTCGGAGTTTATGAAATTAATTTACGTAAGGCCGGTAGTTCTTAACTTACTTCCCAAGTGAGCAAGGTCCTCCGGACATCTTACAAGTAAGTATATTAGAAAAGACACATTTTGACGGCACTATGAGGTTCGCATCATTCCTGGAACCTAATTATTCGTTAATAACAGCATATATATCCGTCTTTCAGGGGGTGACGGGACTTTGGTAATGAATTCGATTTAATTTTTAATAATTGGATTTTAATTACTGTGTTTTTATATTTAACTCCGAATACTAATATGTTAAAATATATCTGCGGTAATTCTAACAGATCGATTTAGTGTGTAACTGCTTTAGTGGCACATTTAAATGCAGATTTATGACTGGGTGGTTTTTGCGAGCTTATCTTTGTAAAAATGATGATGAACATGATGGGTGGTCTGCCCGAGGACAGGTTTAGAACCACGGAGGGCGCCGGGTGATGGGAACCACGACGTCCTCCGAGGCCGACTAGTCGAGGTGATTCGACCGGTTGTTGGGGGATGAGGAGACAACACAACACTCAGTCCTGAACCCTGGGAGGTAACGGTAAATATTGACCTCCCAAGCCGGGAATCTAACCCGGGACCCTTGGCCCAGAAACAAGGGGTTCTAACCACTGAACCAAGCAGTCGGACTACTGGAAAAATTGAAGACCAAAAATGAGAATGTAACTATATATTTTTGGCGGTTTTTTTTTAAATTGAAGAATTACTCATGAAGCAAGTGAAGTGAAACATAATTTAGTAAAATCAGCCTATGTTATTTATAAATATTCTTGTGCTATGTTTATCTCTGTTGGAAAATTCTGGCAAACATTGATTTTGCATGGGTATCACATAAATTTACTGTGTTAAATAGATGTGTAAATTATATTTTCTGTCGACTTAGATGTCTGGCCTGACTGAGTTATTTCGAGCATGAATAGCAAATAATTGTAATTTGTCGGGAATTAAATAATTCGCCAAATTACTCACATCTTGTTATGCATTTGAGAAGGGTAAATATACGCCAGCATTATTCACAGCATTGTTTCTTCCTCTTTATTCAGTAAATATAAACTTCGATGTTTTGTCATATTTATTTTAAAAGTTTATGTATATTGACTAGATTTGCGTGAGTTATTGTAGTATTTGACACAAATTTGTTTATTTTTTGGTGATTTACAGGCTTCCATTTGAACTTTTTTTCTGTTTTTGTGTGTATCGTTAATATCGGGCCGCGAAAAGCAGGACATCTGGTAAGCTTACCTTGAAGACAACCTTGGCAGGATTGAAGACGTCCCCGGAGCCTGTCAGTCCGCCCCTCAGCACCCGGGTCAGTAGGCGGTATGTGCCGTGTGTGAATAACAAGCCAGGGATCCTACTTTCTCCAACACGAGGGTCCCTGCAACATACATACACAAGCAATGTCCAACTCAGTCATACATAGTTTCCACGACGCTCTAAGCCCTAAGGTAACCACCTGCTTAGGCCGCCGAGGGGTGTGTAGAGCTTCAGCCATTACCGGTACAAGATTATTCGAAAACTTCTTAATGTGCGTAAATTATGTGGGCATAGGACTAGCACTTTCTGGATGGTGTCATAATATTTACAATTTATGGATAACACTACGGACCCCCTAGGCAGATGGGAAGTAATTTTGGAGATATTTCAAGGAAAACCCATCATCCTCTATGCTGACGTCAATGCCAAGTCTGAATTGTGGCACTATGATACTACGGATGAAGCAGGAGAAGAAGTTAACGGGTTTGTACTAATAAACCGCCTTAGAGTACATAATGTGGACGGCGAAATTATCATATATATATCTTATGCACATGAAACAGAATCAACTCTGGATGGCTCTACAACAAACTGGACAATTAAAAACAAAAGTGCCAATGATCACAGATTGATAATCTTTGAAAGCAGTAAAAGAGTAAATAAAGACAATGCACCAGATAGTCATGTACAAAACGGCTTAGTACATAGAAATGCCAATTGGGCGTTATTCTACAAGGTTCTATTGGACACTTTCACCTAGAAGAAGACTGGAATTGATAACCATGATATCCATACAAGAGTAGGAATACAAGAGATCCGGCAAGATACCTGCCAACAAATTTTGACACAAGAAAGATGAGAAGACATCTACAAAGAACCTGACAAGGTGACCAAGAAAGGCTTGCTTCAGAACACAAAGTAGTCAAGAAATCATGTTTTGACAAAATAAAATATAAATATTAACAAACCTAGACAGATTATGTGTTTGAAAAAAAAAATAGGAAAATGAAGACTTGTTTGGAGTGGTCTGCAAACTGGCAGCAAATAAAATTAAAAATACGCTGTTAATACTAAATTTGAGCATGCCAGGTGGACATACTTTGACTGTCGAAGAGAGTGCCAGGTTTCTGCTCGACAGCTTGCTCCTGGACAACACGAAAATTGATGAAGATATTACTTAAAAGAGAAAATAAGAGCAATGCAGGATATCTCTCTAGTTCCAGGTGCTCCACTGTTAACTTTGGAGAATTGCAAACATTCAAATGAAAAATTATAAGAAAGCACCAGGAATTGATGAATTAACAGCTGAAACAATAAAATGGTGCTATTCGAGAATGAAGAATTTACTTCTGGATACCCACAATGAGTTGTTGCAAAAAAGAGTGTCCCCAAGATGTTGGAAGATTGTAATAGTCAGGATCTTATTCAAGGGCAATGGCAAGGTTCGCAAAGAAGGTCTTCTTACATATCGCTGGCATTACTACCTGTAGTTGAGAAAATATATGAAAAGCTGATTAATAGACGACTGGTACAATCACTACAGGTAGAACGAAGTCTGTATCCACAGCAGTACGGCTTCCAGAAGGGAGTCAGTACCGATACAACATTAATAGATTTTCTGGAGAGAAGACACAACATCGAAGAGAAATACATCGTGGCAAAGTTCCTAGACATTGCTGGTGATTTTGGTAATGCATTTTGGCCTAAAGACATATGGGGCATGAAGACCAAGAAATGCCCAAGAAACATCTACCGAATCGTCTTGCATTATGTCAAAGAACGGATCAGTGTTTATGGCACAAATATGGCACAAACAGAAAATACCCTAACGAAAGGTTGTCTACAAGGATCCATCCTTGGACCCATTCTACAGAACACAATATTTTATGGATTAAAAGAAAAACAATTTCCTTAGGAGTTACAATACATGGCTAAGCTGATGATGTACTTGTGCTGATTCAAGGAGAATCAAGGAGAATCTTGGAAGGTAAGCTATACTAAACAATGCCCAAAATTACTGTTCTCAGTTGCCAAAATCAAGGCAATGATGGTCAATGGCAACTTCAGAAGATTCCTTAATCAGCTTGTAAAATTTGTAAATACATTTAAGTATCTGAGAGTTTTAATGGATAATAAACTGAGTTTTTGTCACCATAATGACTATATTAGCAAAAAGGCAATAATGGTATTACAAAAATTAAAGGCTAACGGTAGAACCACACTGAGTCTAAATTTCCAGACCTTAAAGAGAAACTATCATACTATAATTGAGTCAATCATGGCGTATGGTGCTTTAGTATGGTACCAAAGAAATAGCTCTACGTACATTTTCATAAAGCTCGTAAAAAATCAGATAGCTGCCCTGCTGGCAGTTACAAAAGCATAACAGACTTTCACAACTGATGCCCAAAGAACTAGTCCGGACAATACACATTGCCTTGTTGACACAATAACGAGGAAGAATTGCCAATGCAGCCAGAATAATATGTTCACTAAGAAATGAGAAGTTGGAAGAACGAAATAACACCCTGAGCACATGGCAAGATAGATGTACTAACTCTGAAAAAGGAAAATGAACTTACAAACTGATCCCCGAAGTAACAGTTCGTATGAAGATGACGTTCGTGGAGATAACTCACTACAGTGTACACTTAGAGACTGGACATTGCTACTTCAAAGCCAAGCTCTATGAACTGAACCTTTTAGCATCATCACTGTCAAGTTTGTGGAGTGGATGACACAATATATACCATGTCATCAATGATTGTCTCAAGATGCAAAACGTAGCGAGATGGCTCAATGGTAACGTATTGGCGTCGCATTCCGGAGGACACGGGTTCGATCCCCGTCTTCGACCATCCTGATTTAGGTTTTCCATAGTTTTCCGAAATCGCTCCAGGCAAGTAATGGAATGGTTTCTTGACAAAGACCATGGTCGACTACTCTCCCAGCTCCGGTTATTGTATCAAGTTGTGTCTCATTGTCTCTAATGACCTCGCTGTCGACGTGACGTAAAGCCCACTTACGTTATCTCAAGATGCAAAACATTGAAGAGTGGCTCACTGAAATTTTGCAGCGACGAAGCCTTCAACTAACAACGGACAAAGTTATGAATGAAATAAAATTGCATAAAATTTGGAACACCTATGCCAACAAGATCGGCAGAAGGTTTGAAGAGTTTGATCCCTGGTATGTCTTGCAGAATGATGACAATTCTGATTACCCATAATCAGGGGCTGAAAGAAAGTGTTCGTCATTAATGGACAAAGAATAAAAAATATATATATAAATTTTACAGCTTTGCAGATTAAATTCATGTGTTTAATTCATTGTCTACGTAAAATGAGGCACACGTTCAAGTGAAAAACGTGCTGATAAATAGTGTTTTCTATTTAATTACTATTCTGTGCTTATGTAGTAGGTATTTTCGTAATCTGTCCCTTACACGAGATTATAAGGGGTCATTTGACACACTTGACCACTACTTCCGCCACCCATGTCCATAAGGACGGTCTCAAGTAAAGGCGCAAGAGATCACTAGAGTTAGAGGCATTTCGAAATGGTGTGGAAGCATTTTTATAAGAACACAGGCGGAATGCATTAGTAATAGAAAGTTAAGCAAGAATTACGAGGCAAGGCGAAGAAAGAAGCAAAGGTATACCATGTGCTGCACTAGTTTTACAAGTAAGGGTGTAGCGCCGGCGGATGGAGAGAGCGCTGGCCTTCGGGCCACAACACCTCTTAGGACTAGCATTCAAAGATCTTAACACACTTGTATGACTACTTAAGATCATCCATGTGTCTCTCAAGTTTCTTTTTTACGTAGTAGATAATGGGTGTCGTCGTAGTCGATTTTAGGTATGAAAATCTTAGCGCAGTTTGTTTTAAAAGGTATAGGTGTGTACAGTACACCCTTATCTTTAATATTTCGTTATAAAATTGTAGGGTAACTACTGAACGTCTCTGGGGGGGGGGGGGGTTGGTCAGCGAGAAGGTTGCATGCCAGTTCAGTAACTTGTACTAGACACTAGGGTGAGTCGATATGCGAGTGCTATCTCATTCATTACGCTCTCACACTCCTAAGCTTATAATTCGCAAAATACGTTCACCCATACGGCGAGGCATGCAATTTTTATCAGCTGGAGGCATTCAAAATGATAAGCCGTACAGTCAATATACTGGTGTGCACGTTATCACCTTCACATGCGGAAAACTTAATTTGCGCTCATTGTTTTCGTAGTATATTTTCTTTTGTACGGGGTTTTTAAACGGTGCCCCTATAATGTTATATACTTAAAAGTATTGTAAATGGGCGTTTAGGCCTCGCCGACAGCGAGATCATTAGCGGCGACGAGTGACAACTTCATTCAATGACAGTAACTTGGAGAGGTGGCGATCCCAACATTCGACTGGAGCGCATTTCGGAATGTCACGGAAAACCAAAACCAGAATGACAGGAGTCGGGAATCGGACCCAGGTCCTCCCCAGTGCTAGTCCAGACGTGTTATAATTGCACCACCTAGCTCGGTATTTGTGTAAAGTATGGCATAAAGTTAAGTGAATGTTCTCTGTTTCTGTTTTACCAAGCAGATAGATATTGTAACAAAATCAGGGGTACTTTTAATGCTCGGCTTCACTATTCATATTGGATAATTTAATGTTTTGCCTTTTTAGAAATTCTGAGAAGAAAAATGTTAATTCTGCTGTTACACAGGAAATTATGTTTACGTTGTGTTACAGTACAGGCATTGCGATTTAACTGTTCATACATAATTAAGTCGTAATCAGTCCAGCAAATTTTTATATAACAATTTGATGGACTTGCGTCCTAATAATATGTATACAGCTAAATCGTAATGCCTGTATTGTAGCGCAAAGTAAATAGAATTTGCTCTGTAGTCACAGCTTAAATATTTTTTTCTCAGAGTTTCAAAAAAGCGAAAATAATAACATTCAACATGGCGGCTGATGCCTAACCTTAAGGTCACATAATACGTAACACAGCTGCCGAGCCTATCCTGTCCCCCGTGTGGGCGTGTGATTCGTTTCATTCCAATGGTGACGAGCGATAAGGCGATACACTAGTTGCAAGCCTATGTACCTCTCTTTACACGATGGTCCTGCGCTTGCTGATAACAGGCAAGCAAGACCATCTGCAATTGTGACTCGTTGCTGCGACCAGAGACATACAAAGCTACAAGGACGAAGGGTTGTTTACATTCGAAATGTTCGAGTAAGGCTCTTCTTGACTTCGTAGCTAGAGGAGCTTTGTAGAAATTGCCTCGTGAGTACATAAAGAAGATTTTCTCCAGCCCGAGAGGCCTAAAGTCTTTCGAGGTGGTTGAAGTGCCGAGGAATCGGCGAGTGTGTGCAGCGGAGCAAGTGACGTAGGTAGGAGATGGCGAGTGAAGGGGACTGTGACATCGAGGGTGACTGCGTCCTAGGAGAAGAACATTAGGTAAATATGCAAGAAAATTAGATGTGATAGAGCGTGGTGAAGGGCACGTGAAAGTGAGCAAGGATAGACTGGTGGAACTACCGGGAGAAAGAGAGAGAGAGAGAAAATAGAAACACGTGACTAGTGGAACAATGGATAAACATTATTTCTCGTGGAATTTTATAGTGTATACACATACTGTACATAGCAACAGATGCTGTAGATAAAAATTAATAAATAACACGTTGCCTGAAGTATTAACTAAAGAAGTAAGTTAAACAAGCTTACTTTATCTCAATTATAATCAAGAATTCATCTCTTTGAAACCATTGTAATGTAACAGTATTTTTCTAGATAGAGCGGCCTTAAAACGTTGTTTGTAGCCATTCTGAGGGGCCCCAAAACATGTTAAAAATAATAGTGCTCAATTTAAAAAAAAACATAAACAGACATAGTTTAAAGTGAGATATTTTAATAAACAAATATATAAGTTATACAGATTCGTATAAAACAGAAGATACGTAACATACGTTACCGTTCATGTGCTACGCGAGGAATTCTCTTCTGTTGTTTACACTGTCAAAGGCCCTAAAAGTGAATTGAACATTTTCCCATTGCATTGACGTTAATCGAAACTCATAAAAATGAATTGTCGATGCGTACTGTTTGAGTTCAGCAGCGGAAATCGTAAGTTAATCACAGAAAAGGTTGGTACTCCTATGGCGAAATTTTAGTGCTCTCGATAACAGCTATCTTTCTTTTAATCTCCACCATTTTTTACAGACTGAGTAATCAAACGTGAGGAACGTTACCATTCTCACGCTCTTGCAGGCCGCCAATACTCCGTACTCACACCGCCTAGTCCAGTGGTTCCCAAACTGGGGGTCGCGATCCATAAAGGGGTCGCGGGCTGTTTCGAGAGGGGTCGCGACAGGTTTCCAAAATAAGTTTAAAAGATAGAAAAATGCTTGATGAAACTGAAAAATGTAAAAATGAAGATCTAAACAAATGGCTGAACTTAAAATGTAAATTAATAGGCACTAATTACTGAGGCAACAAATATGTGCGTAAATATTATTTGTTGAAATGATGGAGGTCGCGGTTAAAAATTGTACACAAAAAGGGGTCGCGGTTAAAAGTTGTACCCAAAAGGGGGTCGCAAGACCAAAAACTTTGGGAACCACCGGCCTAGTCCTATCAGTAGGGACAGGGTGAATTCAACGATCTGCAGGCTAGAATCCATTGTACTATGCATACTCGAGCCCCGTCCATTCGTTCACTGTCTGCTGTTCCACTGAGTAGCAGCTGGTGGTCAAATGGTCGGGGCTTGAGTGTGCATAGGATAGATGGTTCTAACATGCAGGTCATTGAATTCGCTCAATTTTCCTGTGCCTACCATCAGACCACGCGTTCACGGCGCTACGAGCGACAAAGCACGAGTATCACGTCGCCTCAGCCTATGTAAGCCACTGAACTGTCGCGCAGTCTTCTCGTCGATAATTCGCTTCTGTGAGACATTCTGTGGTAACGCTATCATTTGTCGCTGTCTGCCCCTCCTAGGATGTGATTATGGTACGTTAAGGCTCGGGTTCAGTCGCCATATTGAATTTTATTATTTTTCGCGTTTTTTTTTAATTATAAGAAGAACAATTTTAAATATGCGATTATACCTCAAATTCTGTTTACATTTCGCTACAGTACTGACCTTGCGATTTAACTGTTACTTATAATTACCCCGCAATGTGTGTGGCAAAATTTTTTTATATTCATAATTTGCCCGACAAATTGCGACCTAGCTCTTTTGACATGCTTGCATTGTAGCGCAAAGTAAATAGAATTTGCGGCATAGTTGCCGATTTAATATATTTCTTCTCAGAATTGAAAAAAAGCGAAAAATATTAAAATTAAATATGGCGACTGAAACCCAGCCTTAATGAATATGAATGGACGCCACCTGAGCTAATGAACCGACCCCAGGTAAGATATAAGCGAGTTCTGAGGTCGTGATGGTGGTGGGTTCGGCGGCAGACTCCTACGTAGTGGCGGCGATGATGTGTAGGAAACTCCGCGAATAAAGTGAAACTTTGGGCTTGTTCCTGAGTTTTTTTCAGACTAGTGACAATAACTCAAATATTTTTTTTTTTTTAACGAAAAGCTTTGAAAAAATTTGAGTCAATGTGCAGTCACACGATACACAATACTGTGGATGCGTTTTTAAAAATAATTTATCATTCGTCAGCGAAAAAATATTTTGCTTAATTTTTGCTTATTTCCACGACAGAAAACGCGGTACTTTGTGTGATGAAATATAAAAAACCTTTCAGTACATTTCTACAAAAAAAATCAGCTACAAATTATATCAAATAAGTGTCAAAAATGTGGAGCAAAATTTTGATATAAGTGTTAGGTAGCAATAAAAAAATATTTTCGAAATCACTGCAAAATTCGGCAACAAGCCCTTAATAAGTACGTATGGGTTTGTGACCCTTGGCCCACAGGCCCGGAGCGAGCCAAGCGGTCAGACAAAATTCGCATTAAAACAGCATAAGTAAATTCTTATAAAAAACAGTTTGTATGACGTTATCACATGGGACATCATACCTGTTCTTAAGATCTTAACACCAGTGGTAACTTTTCCAGTATACACTATATGAAACCATGCAAATATTTTCTGTTTTACATGTCTATGGTATTTTCAGTAACTAACAGTAGTACGTTTTAAAGTATGTTTTGGCTCAGAGGCCGGGGAGATGAGCCACGGCCAAGCGAGGAGCCACTGATGATGTCACGGCCCCTCGACCATAATCAAGAATTAAAGTGACCTTGACATTGACCACATGGTCACCGAAGGTCATATCTCCAAAATCCTGAAAAAAATCAAAATTTCAAAAAAAAAAAATCCAAATAAATATAAAAAAATATTCCGACAAAAATCCTAACATTTCCAAAAAATTGTATTTCTTTATACAAATAGAAAATTTTGACTTAAAAAAATGTTTTCGACCTGACAAGGTGATGAAAACCTGAACTTTATATATTAAAGTTTAAAATGTATGTTCACGATCCTAGGATACAATACTTTTCGTGAACGTGTACTTGAACTAAGGTTACGATAGTTAAAGTCTTTAACTTGTTCGAAGAGTAGGTATATGTGTGGAGATAAAAGGTGCTTGTGATATCACTACTATATGTGAGCATTCTTTGACCGTAATCACCAGGAATTATAGGATATTAACGTTTAGATACAACACAGATAGTAGCCATGCATTTTTTCTGGACCGACCATATTCTGCTTCGAAACTGCAAATAACATTTTAAGGACAAAATAGTTGTTGAATGCACAATTTTAAAATATTATTATTTTTTAAATTAATTTTAATAACAAAGAATGTACAGGGAACGAGAAGAGTAGTTGTTTTTCTATACTTAATTAACGTAAGAGCATATCCATCCTGATTTTGATAGATTCCTCGAACCTGTCTTGTGTTTGTATATATGTGTGTTTATATATATTTCATATAATGTGCCCCGTCAACTCAACGAGCAGTATTAGGTACAAAATGTTAGTTTGCTACCGCCACACAATCGCTAGTGTGAGTGAACTGGCGTGAGATAGTAGATGTTCACGTATTTTTAGCATTTGAATTTTCGGTGGTAGCCATTTTCGCCATGAAGTGAAATGGCGTGAAGAATGGTTATGTTTGATGAACTAATATATTAAGGGCGAAGTGGTCAGAAGTTTTATATTATACTAGCAGTCCCCCGCGGCTTTGCTCGCGAGTATTTTTCGTAACTGATAATATTTACTTCAACGGAAAAACCTCTTTGTACACAAGATTGGTACTTCAGTCATCAAGTGTTAGAACGTCCAAGCGGCTAGTTGAACTAAATCTACAGCAGGTTAAGTAGCTATTGCTGTCCACGCAAAAAGCAGTCTAAAGTTTGTCCCTGCCACCAACAGCGATTTCACCTGGGCCTTATTTAAAGCTTTTCAAATTTTACGTTGTGCCTGTGGGTTAATTACAGATACCTGAAGGTAAGTGGTTAATCGAATGAAATATGTATAATCGAATGAAAAATGTATGTTTACACGGCGCGCAACCATTGGTGACGGTGCCCTCAATTACATATTTGGAAAATATTCACTTGAAGCTTCATGCCATTAGATGGTTTTGGTGGGGAAAGGTTTCGCGAAAACGTATTTGGTGCCCCAACCTTGAGGTTAATGAGATGATATATGTGAGCTGGTGTTGTCGAGAAACCTAAGTGGAAAGTGAACTGCATAATCAATTTTACCCCTTTTAAACGGCTACATGTAAATTGCACTGATTCGATCTGCCTTGCAGTTTTTGTGTGTCAGAATTGAACGTTCGCATGCAGCATAAAACGGAATTCGAGCCCAGAACTTCCCGAAATGTAGATCAGAACATCGAAATAATTCAAGAAAATAAAATTTAATTTAAAAAATAAAATACTTATGTTCTGGGCTCATAGAGGTTGTACAACACCACGTCTCGATATGCTACTGTAGAGTGAAACTCATGTATAAGTTACTTCTCGCTGCTCGTACTTGCTTTTTGGATAGTCTGCCTTGAAAGTTTACAAACTTCGTTTTATTTTTAATAATCAAGTTATCTTATATAGTAAAAAAACTAACATATAATTTTTAAATACTTACGTAAGCATCACTCTGACGCGAAAAACACCTCAATATCTCTACTGGTTAGATAGATATTATGGGTTGATGGACAACCAATTTTGTACTTTTTCGCCCTTTTGGGTATCGAATTTCAAAATATTTTTAATTGACATCTTCGACATTTGTAGAAGTATCAAATTGAAGTGCAATTCACGACGCTAGCCCGTTGAGTCGAACAAAAGTCAATTATTCATTTAGAAAAACACATATGACCACAGCACAGTACTGAGAGTTCGAATTTCAAAAAATCTTAAAAACAGTTTTGCGATCATTTCTATAATGATCAACCTGGAGCAAAATTTTACTGTATATCTCGACGGGTTCGATAGATATCGAGGATTTATCTAAAACATATTCAAGGTATTTTCACCACCTAAGAGAGTGACTTACGAAAAACCGTTAAATCACGTTTTAGACTACTTTACTGGTGTCGCCCCCTTAGAGGTCGAATTTCGAAAATTCCTTCTTGGTGCTCGCCTACGACCTGAGGGGAACCCACACGAAAAATTTCACGATTCTAGGTTTAGTGGTTTAGGCTGCAGTTTGATATGTCAGTCAGTCAGTGTTCATTTTTTTTTGTATAGAGATTAATAGCTGAAAGTTGAAAGTCGCATAAGTGTTGTGTTCCTGATTGTAAATACATTTCGGCATGAAACACCGTTTCCCTTTATACGAGGAGAATGGATTTCAAAGCTTACATGTAAGTGCAAGTGCGGGCCGAAGCCAATTGCACTATTTCCTGATCGTTCTGGCAGTAAATATTATCGTACATCACAGGAAAAAAACTGTCAAAGTAAATAGGGTTTTCAAGTTACTCTTTTTCGTAGCTGTGATTTAGGTTAGGCTTTTACTATTTACATATAAAGAGGAAGTAGTGACTTTGACTTGCATTTAAGTCTACACGTAAACGACGAGATAAAAAAATGATTACTCATTTTCGAGTTTAATACTTTTAATGTAAAAAATTATCTCATGGTTAGATAAAAATAAAGGAATTATAATTGTACAACGTAGCACCGTAACTAGTAACTAAATTGTACAAATATACAGTCGACTACAATTAACGACAATCGAAAATTTACAACCGATGTACGGATACATAATAAAGATAGAAGTCGATGAATTGTAAACGGTCAAAAAATTCAATTGTTTCGAGAATTTTCCGCAACTGCCGTGACAGCGTTGCTGTCGCTGTTCCCGTTTCCGACTATTCACTTAATGTTGTATACCCCTTCTTTATTCTATTGTTACAAGTTTGAAGAACACAAACTTTATATGTGGGCAATTCCCATGAGTTCTTTGGGATAGAGGTCTATAATTACAAATAAAAGAGTTAAATTAAGTACTGGATTTAATAGCTCACAAAGCTACGAAATACACAAAACAGTAATCAACTAGAACTCTCACAACACAATTAGTTATGCACACAATTACTCCTGTG
>PNEQ01121537.1:0-17484 GCA_003012365.1 Medauroidea extradentata | reverse complement strand
CTGCAATTCTCACACATTGCAGTACACTGCAAGTTTGATTTCCGGCATCTGCAGTAATTTCCACATCCCAATTTACATGAGCAGGATACTAGAAATAACAGGTCGTTGGGTGCGAAAGGTTTTGAGCTGGTGATTGGTCTCAAGGTTCTTTTGATACATCCATTTTCATTTGTCACTTCGACTTCCCATCCCCATTCTAAGGAGATGTTCACTGCAGGCTTCTGACGTTGGAGGAAGTTTCGCCAAGTCAAAATTTGATCTCAAGGGCGACTTTTTGGTTAACGTCGAAAACTTGTAGTATCTGGCTTCATTCAAGTTCGAGTATTTACTCAACCCATACAATTCAAGGACACATTTTTCCCCATCAGTCAACAATTCTGTTTTAGTAGAAGAATGTGATATGATTGATTTAGCCAATTTCTCAGCTTCAGGTGACGTCAACATTTCAGTGGCTTTAATTTTGCCTACACCAAAGAAACGTGAGGTTGTGTCACAACCAGTCAATGCATGAGTAAACAAAAGAAGTTTTCTAGTGTGTTTGAACTTTTCTGTCAAAGTTGCTATGTTATAAAAAACTGTCACAGGGTTTTCATCACCCTTATGTTTGCAGAAATACATTGATCGCCTTTCGGGGGCAAGAGCAGTTAATAGAACAACCAAGTCTGTATCAGAACCACATACAACTACTTCAGCAAACGTACTTAGTTTTGTCATAGCTACATTTACTATGTCTATATCAGCGTCTTCTTCACTTATCAACGTCTCAGGTCCTTTTCTTTGAAGTTCAGATGTAAGTGAAGTTATCATTCTTTTCTTGTTTTTTTTTATTACTCAAAAATTCTTCTTTTCCTGTAACACACTCGGTGTTTTCGTCAAAATTTATATCACATGAAGATTTCTTTGCATATCTCCTGTTTTGTTCTTCTTGTTTCGTTGTGGAATCTTCAGGGTATCCATAAAAACAACTGTTGTATTTTCTCCATACTTGTTAAGAACATATGTACAGTAACTTTGCATTATGACTCCGTATGTACAGTGTTTTGGCCAGATAATGCAATGAAGAAGAAAACCTCCATCTAAGACAATTGCTGCATCACTTATATTTAAATCATTTACAATACCTTCCTCAAAAAATTTCATCAGTTTTGACGTGGCCCCCTTTCGTAGAGAAACTTCATCAAAGAGAGATGGTGGACGAGGAGCCAATTCATACTCAAAATACGATTTCAATTTTGTAGAACTGTCACATACACATGAGATGCGGTTAAATAGCTGTTGTGAATTCACAATTACCTGCTTTGACCGAACCTTTACCGATTTTTGCATCACCTGCATTTTTACCATATTTTTTCTATGAAGCTTGAGCTCCTGAAAATTTTTCCCTTTCATATTTTTCATCGCTGCAACACCTTTTTCGTAAGCTTGGTCGCAGTCTACAGAGTCGTCTGATACCAATCCAGATGATAACGATACCAGTTCGCCAGAATATTTTGTGAAAGGGTTATGTTCTTGAAGCCATGAAGTAAACTTTTCGACATCTACCAGGTCCCTAGTTTTTCTCGACTCGCGAAGCTCAACATGTTGTTCACTATAGGTTATGGAAGTCCCCAGAAATTCCTCAACAGCTTCGTGTATTTTCAGATAAAATGGTGCTCCAAGAATCCATTTTGACAAAGTGCTGTTCGTAACACCTCTACCATGTGTAAAGCCTCCAACAGCTTTCATGGGATGCACGAGGCACTGTTCAATACACATATCGGACCATGTTCCAGACCAAAACTTTCCACTTCGCCTTATTGTGAACATGCCTTTATTTACGAACATATCTAATTCCGTATCAGATAGCTTTGTATGAAGTGTTATCATTTCCTGCACATAGAGATGAGCAGACTTCGCATATGGCAAATGTCCAGCAGCATGGAAATATGGAAGCATTTCGATAGTTGTGTTTAAGAGTAAATCCCACTTTCCTGACCTTTCTGCAAAAATGAACTGTAGAATGAGGTCAATGCACTTCAACAGATTTACCCACAGCTTGGCAGTTCTGCTGGTTAACTGTATGTTTTTCAAGGAATCGTTTAATTTATGTAAAGCTTCTCTGACATTAGGTTTTTCCAACATTTCTTCGGGTTTTGTTTCCTGAAGAAGTAACTGTTTGGAAAAGTTCTCCAAATAAGTAATGGCAGTTTGAAAATCATCGAAACTATTCCTCATTACATTTATGATTGCAGAGGCTGTAAGAGTTTGAGCTTGTATGCATCTTGAATATGCATGTTCGTTCAACATGTGATTAACTGTTGTTTTACCATAGACAGCAGCCCACAAACTTTCTAATTCACTTCCTTCCAATATTCGACCAATTGAGCCCATGAAAGACATTAACAAATGAAACCCACCCAACCTCAGAACAATCTTTGATATGTCACTTGATGCTTCCGCAGAAGCCACTATTTCAGAAGCTTTCAAGAAAAGGGGTTGATCAAATGTGACTATGCATGTCTGGTTGTGCCTTTTGCTCTGTTCTGCTGCAAAGCACAATGCTGTGAAAATCGTAGATGGATTACTGGGATCTAAATTTATGAAAGGTGTGCCCATTATATATGAGGATTCACAATCGTCTCTATGACTTGTTATTGTGTTCATAAAACCATTCCATCCTTGTTGAACATTTGATCCAGCAAGCCACATCCAATTTAGAGGTAACAAACTGTTATATGGCTCACCTATAAGATTTCTAGTTGATTTCAGTTCGTTGAAATCTTGGAGTATGATAGCACTCAAACCACTACGACTGTTTCTTTTCGGGTAGGAACACAAACGGATACTTTCTGTGTTGAATGTTATAGATGGTATTCTTTCAACCTGAATATGTGTTTCAACGCTTGCGCTTGGTGTAATACATTGAATTCCTCCCATTGCATGAAAGGTGTTTAGGCCATCAAGAGTACGGATATTTATATCGGCATTGTCAAACACATACTGTACGAATGCTTCATCATCTACACGAGGGGAACCAGCATTTATAAGAGAATTCATGTAAACAGATGCTTCATGATACGACACACATACATCCATAGAATATAACAAGTCTATTACATGTTCAGATCCGTACAATCTATGAAGTGTCAATGCTAGGCTAGTTTGTATTGGAGATAAGAATGATCTCGGTCGTACAGCTGATATTATTGCGTGATTTATTACATCAAACTTTCGACTCACTGCCTTTGAATCCACAATGTTTTTCTTTTTCGTTACTCTTTGCAAGAAAATTTTCAAACTATCTGGAACTAAGTTTTCTCCACCTGACCTAATTTCATCAACATGACGGTATGTACGTGAATCATACATCATCTTCTGGATATCTTCTTTAACTATATCTGCAGCAGCTAACACTATTCTCAATCGTTCTGTGGCTGGGTCACTGTCCCTATCATGGTACCACTCTTCCATAATTTTATTAACTGTCTCAGACAAACAAAAAACATTTTTTCTTCCTGGTGTATTTGACACAACCAATCGTTCCTTAAAATGTTGTCGTAGAAGATTTGTTAAATGTTTATCTGAATACGTTTCTTCTTGGCCAGATATTTCTTCCAGAATGTCTTTTAGTTCTGTAATTGTGTATTGACATTCATCACTGTTCTCGATATGCTCACACAACATAGCAAATGATTCTCCAAAATTACATTTCGGTCTTCCAACAGGTCCCTTAGGTGATATTATTTTCGAAAAATTTGTGTGACATTTTCTGTGATAGCATGCTTCAGGTGAAACCAGGTCATTTACACTTAGCAGTCTGGCTCTGACTCTCTCACTCCACTCATCATTTCGATCATCACATTTCCTTAAAAAGTTTTCCCTTATTTCTAATGTTGTTATTTGGTGAATCCCTATCCTACGTTCCAAGGGAACTTTCAAATCAACAATGGCCGTATTGCCACAAATAAAGCAATTACTTTTGAAATCAAACATGTCTTCTGAACTTCTTAAATAGCATGAAGATGTTGGCAACTGTACATCACTGGGTTGTGTCGATGCAAGAGCAGCTTTGATACTTGTTGGCCTTGTATAGTTTTGCCTGCACACACTGTGAACCCTAACATTAACTTTTCCTTCCAACATTTCATGCAGTCCATCTTTTCGGGATAAACTTGCATCAATAATCGTCTGTATACCTTTTGTCGCAACTGCAGTTCCTTCTTCAAGCTCCTTGCCACAAAAAATACACAGTGAATTAATTGTGCCCATTGTGGATGTCAATATGCGCAGATCAAACAGCAAATTTATATAACCTGTAATCAGAGTCTTAGCATTAATATTGTTTTTGTAAGTAATACTACCAGTACAAACAAACCTGGCTAAGACTGTGTTTTGATTGGAACATTTTATTAGGTACCAGAATTATGGTTTTCATTATTTGATATTCTGTAAACTAATTGTATTCACATTTCATTATATAATTTTGCATTCAATATTTTTGCTCACTACCAAATACAAACAAATACATCATTTTTTAACTCAACCGACATATTTATCACCGTCGTAATAATAATACAATTAGAGATGTTAAGATGTATTAATTCTAATGGGGCTAACTAGTAAGGTACAGGTGTACCACCATGATATGGTTTTTTCGGGTAAAAACAAATTTCTATGCTTTTAAGGTTCTTTTTGAACATGCTATACCACCACAGGCTGTATACTCGTCTAGGCGGGCGGTGACGATATATTAGGTGCCAATTTGCTAGTCGTCTTGTTTGCGAAATTATATGTGCATTTTCATGTTTACTCAGTTGACAACGACAAAAACTATTGTTAGTAGGAAGTTATCAGTGCGTGTGTGCTGGTGTGCGTAGAACTCTTGCATCCTGTGACATACATTATTGCTGCAATGGCGTTAAGTCCAACCGTTACAGAACAAACGTTCCACTTACTTTCTGCCTTACAGCATTGTTGTCTTTTCAAAGTGCATAATGCGCGGTTTAAGTATCAAAGTTTAATCGTGAACGGTAGCTTGAAAATTATTTAACATTATGAACCAACTTTCAAGATACATAATTTTTCGTTATTAGAAATACATAGTTAACATATTCAAAATTATCATCTCGTTTACTACGAATACACGAATTTTATTAGCAGCAAAAAATTACTTTTATCGAAAATCATACTGTATGAAAAATAACAGTTCTCAATAATTAACACGTTTCATTTATGTTTCTACGAAACATAATTATTATATTTTCACCTATCTAAAAACTTGCTAGATATTAAGATTTTTCAACCTGCTTTCAAAGTTGAGAGAAGTATAATTCTGTATACACTGTACCGGGGGGAAAATAAACGCTAATCATCCAATGTCAGCTTGCAAAATGCTTTTGTACACATAACATTTGACAAATTAATCGATATACAGAAGCTACATATTTATAATTAATATTTTGAAAACATTCGTATGATTAAAAATGTTTAACAGTTACTCACACAAAACATGCTTCTTCAAAAATAATTAGCAAGAAGTTTCCTCCACCACGTACAGAATATACGCTTTTGACTCGCTAAACAAATCACAACCGAAGTACGTGTCATGGTAACTGATGTTCGTGGCGACAGTTTCTATTGTGCATCGTCCGCGTGGAGGAGTAGGCAATGACTCACACGCCACTCATACGTGTCGCCTGGACGGTGAGTCACCAATCAGAAGGCTACAAATAGGGCATCGTTTTAAAGCATAAATGATGAGCTACAACTTTTACTTGAGCGATATTAGAGATTTATTGATGACATGAAAGCTACAAGGTAAAAACCAGTCATGGGACCGGCTAAAATCTACTATCTGGCACCTATTTCTTACATTTACGGGAAAACCAGATGCTTTAGCGTAATTGTTCATTAGATCATTTTTATGCATCACAGAATAAAGAACGAAACTGAAAAAAAATCATCCATTTATGACAATTACTTACTAAGATATTGGTATATAACCAATACACAGCAAGTCTGAACTTTGTGGTGGGGGGTGGGGGGGTGTAGGGTGGAAGCACACGGGGAGGGGCGGGGACTTTTGGGAAACAACACCTCTAGTGGTGTTCTGACAACTGTCCAAAATTCAGCTTTTATCTAATTATTTCCGACTTTAGTAATATTTTCCCTTCGTTGACTGGGCTATCAGTTTCCAACTTCCGGATACACTCCCGTGGCAGAAATCTGCGAGTGAAAAGAACGCTCTACTTGTCTGACGCACTGAACGCGCCCTCTGGAGGAAAACATCGTTTGTTCTGTGGTCGCGCGCAATATTCGCACGCGTATAAACGGATTTATAATGAAAATATTGATAAGAACGAAGCTTATGTAAATATCTACAAATCTAATTAAGGTTTTTAATGAAATTCGAAAATTAAATAGGTGAAAAGCAGTAAAATGTTTGTCTCCCGAAAAAATAGAATGATCACGGAGAAATAGTTCAACAGTCGTTTATTTTTGCCGACCTACTCATAAATAAAACCTCTGTTGACTGTAGCCTGTACATACGAAAGAATTATCACGGCCTGCCTTTAACATTCACTCAGGTATTGTATAAAGTTCGTGGTGTGGGAGGGGTGGGGTTACGGGTTCGTATCCCGTGCAAGACTTTGCGATGGGAATTACTATGACATCATACGAGCATATTGCGCGCGCTCTTTACACTGAGCTAAGACAGTTAATTATAGTTCACTGTTATAGAGTACGTTAGCTGTTAAATGCCTTCATCACATATTTTATCCAGGGTTACTGTTTACATTACATAATTTCATGCGGGCAACGCCGCAGCCGGCCACCTAGTTAACAATAAAAGGTGGTGTATAGGGAAAGTATTTAATGTGAGTGATAGTGACAGAGATGCTAGACTTCAATTCATGCATCGTAATGGACCTTCTGGTACATACTTCTGGCCACATAATGAAGACTTTTGTTGGCTACCATTTGAAAACATTGTTAGAGAAATACCTGTTCCTTCTCTAACAAGTCTGTCAGCTCGCAGTTTTGTTGTTGAAAGTAAAATTCAACACAACATTAATTATTTAGATATTTTACTTTTATCAGATGTTTGTAATTTTATTAGTTAATTGAAGAGGTTGTGTGTATATTGTATTATTAAAGCTATATCACTTGCACTGTGTATTTGTCTTGTGTACATAAGTAGATAATTTTCATCGGACAGGAAACTAACTAATGTAAGTATTTTAATTATTTTATGCTAACCAGTTGTTTTCAGTCTTGTACTTTTTATATGTTGAAATTATTTTTAATGCTTCCTGCAAATTCATAAATACTGGTGCAATATGGTAAGTTAAAAAAATTTTTTTTTTTTTTCAAAACATTGTAAAATACCCTCTTAATTTTTTCACTGCATTTAATATGTGGTAAGATGATTGTAGAGAAAAAAGTTTCAAGGGCGTAATATTTGTAACTTAATAATAATAGCTTATTTTGTAAAAAACAAAAATAATTTATTGTATGCTTATTTTTTTTAATTATTTTTCCTTGTCTTTTCTTTATGTACTTAAAAAGAGCTGAACATTATCTTTCATTTGACACCTAAATGAACCTGATAGCTTAAAAACCAAAAGAATTATAACAATTTCAGTCAACTGTTGTAGGTCATTAGAGAACATAAATTGCTGCAAGATTTCCAATTTAAAAATTTCTCCTTCCTCAGGTTTTCTTCCAAAAATTCTGAAAAAAAGTTATTTGTTCTTATTTTATGCGTACCTACATTGGATAAACATTTGAACAAAATATGTGACCTTGAAGCACATGGCCCTAGGTGAGTTGATATGAAATGACTCCCAAAACGTTCTTTTCGCTATTACCACAGCATTCATTAAGCAACCAATGATGTACATTTAAGTAATGTCGACATGTCTTTCCAAAGTTAAATCGGATAACCATACCACATTAATATATAAACTACACAATCCGATCATATAATTTATCACGACCACAAACCACCGCTGTTATACCAAATAACAATAGCTGACACATGTCGTAAACGATGTCCGGCGAACGAGGGGGCCATGCGACCACACCGCCCACCGGCGCCGTCCTGGAAGGTGTCGTTCAGATGTCGCACAGTTCGTGTGTAGTGTGCTGGGGCATCTTCACGCAGAAACCAGATGTCGCACAGTTCGTGTGTAGTGTGCTGGGGCATCTTCACGCAGAAACCAGATGTCGCACAGTTCGTGTGTAGTGTGCTGGGGCATCTTCACGCAGAAACCAGATGTCACACAGTTCGTGTGTAGTGTGCTGGGGCATCTTCACGCAGAAACCAGATGTCGCACAGTTAGTGTGTAGTGTGTTGGGGCATCTTCACGCAGAAACCAGATGTCGCACAGTTCGTGTGTAGTGTGCTGGGGCATCTTCACGCAGAAACCAGATGTCGCACAGTTCGTGTGTAGTGTGCTGGGGCATCTTCACGCAGAAACCAGATGTTGAACCTAGCAGCTTGTGGCACATCATCTATCACGATGTGTTGCAGAAAGTTAGCTACGCATTACCGTTGACATGTTGAGGTAGAACACGTGGCCCAATCAAACTGCTCACACATTTACTTGAAACTGCAACTGTTGTGCTGCAATGTGCGTTGCACAGTGCGTTTTATCGTTCTCTCCACATGTGGCTGTCTGTTTCTTGCTGTTAAACATACCGTCATGTGTAAACTATTTCACTGATAACATGTCCTTCAGATTGCTGTGCGATAAACCACTGACAAATTGCATCTCGTTGTGGGAATTATGCTGGCTCCTGTGCCTGCACTGGTTGCCGGTGGTAAGGTAGCAACAGCTGTCCGTGGCAAACCTGCCACATAGTGTAGTGACTAATGCAGGGCCGTCATTTAGGGTGAGAGAGGCTGCCCCCCCCCCCCGGGTTTAGATTTTTAACTGTATACCATTTATTTTTTGTATTTTGTTATTTAAATAATAACTTGAGCACATAAAACTGGAAATTTATTATTAAAGTTTCTATTTTATCCATGCTTAATTAATAAAAAATATGCGGCAAGGTCACTGTCGCCGAAAAAATAAAAAATCTTGACCCCCCCCCCCCACAAGACAGAACATGAAAGGACGCCCCTGGACTAACATGCGTGTTGTGTGCAATGATCAGAGTTCTTTCGATGCGTGTTCGACCACATGCTCCAGTGCAGAGATGACAAGTACTGCGACTTGTCCGTAATTTACACGAATAATCACTCGCTGGTATGGAATTACGGTAGCCCCAGAAATATTGCGCAGTCGTACATTATAGGCTACATTTTAATTTCCGTGTTTGTATATATGTTTATATTCAACTATGATCTTGAAACAAAATTATGTTCAGAAATATCAGTAGTATGATGATGGGGCAGCCTGCATACTGGCTCCTGGCAGTGGAGCAGCCGCCGCCATTTTGGATTACGTCATGGCCCCCATTTGGTTTTTCATGCCGGCCATTTTGTCGTGTCACATTTCATATATCATGTCACATAGGCCTATTTCATGGCACATATCAAGTGTCATATGTTGTCATATATTTTGCCGTATGTTAAGTAATATGTTACGTCTTATGTCATGTCACATGTCCATCTTTTGTCCACCTTCCTGGGGGGGGGGGAGAGGGGCAGATTATATATCACTATTGAGAGGTGCAGCGTAAAATTTGCACCTGCGCTGCATTGTTTTGGTATTAAATATGCACAAAGCGGTCACGTGACGGCGCAAAGTGCCTGAATATCTGCGACTAGCAAGTGGCTCGACGCTGGTCCATCTGCGCTGTTCGCACATGAGCATTGGACAATTTTCGTGTGTGTGAAAGTTACGACGTTCGTCTTGTTGTTATTTAATACATTTATTATTTTTAAACTGTTTCTGCGGGTGTTTGGTCGTCTATTGTTGCTCTGTGCAAGTTCTGGATACTATGATACTAAATCATGAAAAAGTTGCAATTCTTTTTGTCCGGGTAGCACGTCGTCGCTGTCCTCTCGGGGCGGACCGATACTGGTGTCGATTTGTCGGTATGGCTCTTAAGCAATACAGTCGCTCGCACGGAGCCCCGACAACTAATTAGAATATTAAATGCCTCGTAATCACTGTCTCTCTCCAATTACTAACCAGAGGTGTCTCGGCCCGACGTACTTTGTGACTCGGCGAACTCTTAATGGCGTCCCGACGCCCAAAACAACGACGATGATGGCGCCTCGGCCCACAATACTCCGCGTCTCGACGCCTAGCTTCGACGCCTGACGGTGGCACTTTGCCCTACCCTCGCCGCGACTCGCCGACGACCTCCTCGGCTTGACAACGTCCGTCCCGGATCGACGCCGGGAAGCTTCTCCCCTCAACCCCCTGATTGGCCTGATTTTCGCCAAGACCACCCGTCACTTGGCCTGCAAGCTCCGGTTAGTTTTGGGCCAGTCAGGAGCAGTCAGCTTACAACCGATGACCCCGCCTCTCGAGGACAACAATGCCGGCCAGAACCTATTTATTATATATTTTCTTGATTTCTCGTCGCTATTTACACTCAGTTACATAAAATGGTTCATTTACTTGTTCATATTTACGATTTCTTAGTTACTACATAGCTATAACACAGTAACAACTAGGTGGTTCGAGTGGGGGTGGGGTGAGGCCCCAAGACACACTCTGCACCTGCTCGTTTCTCCCTCGTCTTCACAAAGACAAAATATATACAATTCCTTATTTTTAACATAAAACTTGGTGTAGTAATGGTATTTTAATGAGAACTGTTGCAACGTGATACAATGACGAAGAGAATGAATGGTCGCAAAACATAGTTATTATTGCACATTAATTTATGATGGTTGACAATGATAACTATTGAATATACTAAATCGGGGTGGCGACCATATGGGCCTGTCACAAAGTGAATTAACATAAAAGTGGAATATCTTTATCTGTATCCAGTGTTCTATGGACGTTAATTACGTTTTCGTGTACACATTTGAGCCTTTATAGTTACGAAATATAATAAAAGATAGAAATTGAAATTTTTTTAAACTATAAAAGCAATCAAAAATAGACAACGATTCATCATCCTTTTTGTGGAATATATTTTGAGGGCATTTTTCCATGGCACACGACGAGAAAATAGAGTTGGTTAGATAGTTAACACGATTATTGTAGCCTTAAATGCAAATGACAATGTAAATAAATAGCGAAAAGGTTTTGTAAGTACCTGTCTCGCTAACTGCTGAGAACACTGAAATTATCTCTCTATTATTCTTGCTTGGATGGGATATTTCAACATCACGTCATTCTCGCATACTCGTTTCCATATTACACGTGCTTTTTTAAGAATGATTCTGTTGGGATTCTCTTTATTTCGTCAAATGGAAGGACTAACATTTTAGTTTCAGTCTTTCGTGAGGCTGTTGTTGCTTTCTACACATCACATCTAAGCCTCAGTGAGCTTGCAATCATCTAGGCCTAATTAATTTGACTGCAGTGTAGTTGTACGAAAGCCTCTCGCATTCACTACACTTTAGCACGGAATTATTTAGAAGTAATCAACATATCACAATTTGATGTGCAACTTGCTGCAAGATGAATGCCATGTGTATAGCACGTTAGTTAGTAGGCCTACTCTCACAAATACCATGCCACATAAGTTAGAATAGCTTAACGTGAATTTCAAAATTAGGTCACGCAAATTAATACTACAAATATAAATTGTACACACAATGTTTGCTCTAATTGCGTCACACATCTATCACTTTAGGTCCTCTATTTTCCGTCAGCAACATATATTATGTAAAACCTGGTTACAGACGAAAACCACTCTGATGGTTTGCAATTGTGTTACAAAAATGCTGCTCTCCATAAATAAAGCACTTAATTATTCACGAACAATCTCATTTAACAAACATGAGCAGAGCAGACGCATCCACTACACTGAAAGAACCACGACATTGTGGAAATTTGCCATTGTCTTACGGGGTGATTGCCAAAATAAGGTACCTAAACCATGTCCCCAGGTCTTTAAAAGTATGAAATATTAATAAAGATCGAATTTTTTACAATAAGTCATATACTTCAATGCTGTAGAAATCCGTCATTACATTTGAGCTTAAAAAGTTATTTTTCTATACAAGAGGCGAGACAAAATATGTGCCAAATGTCCCCTTTGTGGACCGTCCCCAAGTACAGTTGACTAACATTTTTAAAATCTACAGGAATATAATTTAATGTAATTAATTATTTAATAATTATGTTGCAAAGACGGAGAATTAAGAATTAAATATAAAAATTATTGGACTCCAGAATTGCTATTCTCCAAGTAAAATTAATTGCTATTATTTGTCCCTAGAAAATGGGTCCCTTACGTGGACATAACAAAAAGTTTCAATAAAAACCTCCAGAGTGCAGCGTAGGTTAACTTACTTTACAGAAAATGGAGGGAAAAGAAGCCATCTTGTTTACAGTCAGTCTTTTTTACAGTACAGTGAATTGTTGATAACTTAAAGATGTTTATACACATGATTTAACGGTTGGACAAGATCACCTGGTCATCTCCGTGGACAACTTTTCGAAGGTAAGAAAGCATATCTGTCACTAATATATATTAATAAATGAAAGGTGTTTAGTGATAATGTCTTCTACAAATGCAGTGATGTTCTAACCTTAAAATTGAAAGTATAAGACAACAAAAGTAAAGGTTCTGTCCCCTCCGTGGAATTTACAGACCACGCAGTGGACAAATATCCAGAAATCATTTAATATGAACTGTATGAGAAATGTTAGTGCGGTTGGAATTATTAGAAATGCTGAAATTGCAAGAATGGTGTATTAACATGCCAGAACATATTTGAGTGTACAAATTTATACTTCTTCAGAAAATTATCACACCTTGCTGCTTGCATCATTGCATCCATTAGATCATTACAATATAGGGACGGACAAATAAAAATGTATAGGTATAAGAATATATTGGTACACACAAACATAATATCAATATATAATTTAAAAATAGCTTAAACATTGTTGAATTTTCTGTATGCTGTACATATTAACTTAGTGAAATATGAATTATTTAGACAATATAAAATAACCACTGCCACCAATTCACTTCTGCTACTTGTTTATCCTGTTGTTGTTGTAGTTGTGTCTCTCTTCATAAAAAAACATTCATTTTACTCTTTAAGTAGTTTAAATTTTACAACAGAATCCAACAAAAATCCTAACTTAATACATATTATACGTATGTTGCAGAATAATGAATCCCATAAAAAAGAAAGCTTCCAATTCTTCAGATAAGGTTAAAAAAAGAAGGGAACAGAAAAAGATCAGTATGAGGAAGGCTAGAGAGAGAATAGCTAACAATCCTGTCAAATATGAAGCAGAAAAAGCTAAAGAAAGGGAGAGGTATCATCAAAGGAAAACATCAATATCAAATATGAGTGAAAGGGACCGACGAGCAGTCAGGAAAGAATGGAGAGAGAGGAAAAGATGTCAGCGAGAAGAGAAAAAAAAAAGCTAAAGGAACAGAAGAAGATTTGAAAGTAAATTCTCCCCCTGAAACCCCACCAGAAATCTCAGGTGCCACAATACCATCAACTAGTCGAGTTGAAAGTGGAAAGAATCGTGCAAAGAAGAACAGGAAAAAAAATATTAGAAGAAAAACAAAAGTTTCAAAAGGCCAATGAAAAACTAAGAAGAAAACTAGAAAGATACAAGAAATGAATAAAGAGAATACGAGCTTCATTAGTTATTAATGCAGATTATCTGACCCCTAGAAAGAGAGTTAAAAATTTAATTACAAACGTCACTGATCCAGAAGTTAAAAAAAAAATTGTTTAGTGAAGTTATCCATGACCAAATAAAAGACAATTTTAAAAAATAGAAATCTTAAATAAAAAGAGAACAATGTTAAGACTTATAACTGGCAAAATCATAAAGAAGTACAGATACTGTGATTACATAAAATCTCTGACGTCCTATAAAATGTTAAAAAAAGGCAAAATGTATTATTCACCTTCTACAAAAATTATTCAGAAAAAAATCCATGATGTGCAGAAAGATTTTGAAAGTGACAGTGTTAGCAGAAAATGTGCTGGGAAAAAGGAAACAATCACCAGAAATAAAATTAAAAAACAGAAATGTTTCCTCAGCGACAGTCTGTTGAATTTACACAAGCTATTTATCAATGAAAATCCTTGTTACAGCAACATGAGCTATAGAACATATTGCCAGTTGAAACCTTGTCTGGGTTTTATTTCCGAAAGTTTCAGACAGAGAAACCTGTCTCTGTAAAACGCACGAGAACATGCTTCTGGTTACTTTGAATCTACATTCATTGAAGATTATTAATGAAAAGTCTCCAGATGCTGTAGTCAAGAAGTTGTGTTGCGATTCCAGTAATGAAAACTGTTACGAAAGAAAATGTGAAAAATGCAAGGAAAAAAATATTGGAATAAATGAATTCGTAAATGAGAAGACAATATATCAGGAATGGGTATCCAATAAAGTCCCTATTATGATTAAGGGAAGAGAAAAAATGTGTCAAAAAACTGTCAAAAGTGAAATTGAAGTAACTACAAAGCACCTGGTTGAAATCTTCTTTTGCGACATGGTTCTTCAATACATGCTGCATATATTCAACATTTATCACCAGCATGAAGAGATAAGGAAGGTTAAAGAAACCCTTTCACCAAATGATGTATTACTCGGAGCAATAGACATGATCCAGCTTCTGTGGTAGCTCACCTGACTCCTGTCATTAAAGACATAAGAATGGACATTCCTAAATTTAATTGTGTACACTTATTAAGCGACGGTGCACCTACTCAATATAAGAATAAAACAATGTTTTACCTTGTGGGTTATCTTTCAGAAATTTTTTGAACTGAAGAACTGCAGTGGCATTTTAGTGAAAGTGGTCATGGTAAGGGTGCTCCAGATGGTGTGGGAGCAACCCTTAAGAGGACAGCAGATCTTCTCATAGCAAGAGGAACTGATATTCTTGACTGTAAAACCCTTGAAATCAAACTTAAAGAAAACTGCAAAGGTATTTCTGTGTTTACCGTTGCAGAAAAGTATATACAAGACATTGACAACAAAATTCCTGAAAATCTTAAAACTTACAAAGGGACGACAAAAATCCATCAACTTACCTGGAAAAAGTCTCATGTGTTACAAGCTCGGCATCCAACATGTCTGGAATGTGATGCTGGGTTTAGTATATTAATTAAGTGGGGAGAAAATTGCAAGTATTGGTTTATTTTAACTGATTTTCATTTCAATATTTATTTCCCATTCACAGCCTATATGTACCTTTTCTTAACTTAAGTTTCAGCAGCTGTTAAGAGAAATTTGCTGTACCATGACGTTTATTCAGATAGTGATGATGATGCTGAACATTCTTCTTTACAAAATAACAGAAGGAAATCAGCTTCTCTTAGTGTAGCTAAACCAAGCATTCATGATTATGTGATTGTAAAGTGCAGTGGGAAGAAAATGGTGCAATACTTTCTTGCAATCATAGAATCCTATGATAAAGATTGTGACGAGTATAAAGTGATTTTTCTTAAAAAAAACTGGTTATTCAAAGTTTTGTCTCCCAGAAGGACATGACAGGAAACTATGATATTGAAGGGACTGATATTTGTGAAGTGATTTCTCAGCCAGTGACATTCCATCGTAATCAGTACAACTTTGATTTTGATTTTTCCTGTTATAATATGTGAATGATGCTAGAAGTGTAATTTCTTCACATTTTCGATGTTTTGCTTCAATTGGAATGTTATCGAAGTAATGAACTTCCATTGTCATCAGAATAACTTTAGCATTGATTACTTTTTATGTAAATTAGTATTAAGCTGTTTTAAACGTTTTGCATAAATATTTTATTTCTCATTTGTCAGAATTGCTGAATAATATAACATTGTCAAAGTGCTATGTTATAACTTACAGTTTTGTAAAAATTATATCATTCTGTACTAAAAAAATTGATAAAGTTATAATAGTCCACTCCGTGGACTTCTAGTCCACTCCGTGGACAGTCCAAAAGTTATTTTTTAGTTTTATTAATCCAATTTAACGTAATGATCTTGCCCAGTAGTTGTACTGAGTTCAGCACAACTAGGAGATAATTTAAGTCTTTTTACAGCCATTTTGAAACCAAAAAATATTATTTATAAACACTTCAAGTTTAGGTACCTTATTTTGGCAATCACCCTACGGCACTTAACACAACGCAGCTGCTTACGAGATTGTTTTTTTTTCACACATATCCACTTCTCATGTCTTCTCGCATTATACGATTTATTAAATGTCTTGTTGCAGAAATTACATCAGTGTTTCTTCGTTGCTGGAAAAAGGTCTTTTGCAGACGTCTGAGTGGCGACTGGTAGAGTTCACCATTCACAGTATTCATTCTTGTCCGAGAACACTGTTGTAATATGTTCACTCCTTAGCGATCAGTAAACAACTGAGGGTACAGTAAATCTAGGTTTGACAAAGTGCACTTGAAATCAACTAAATAATACTTGTCGAAAGTTGGCATAGTCCAAATTTATAATAAGTATTAATGTCAACTTTTCATCGAATTCCAGCGTCTATTCATACCTCTTTGTCCTTTTCTTGTTGAATAATCCCTGCTATTGTTACTGCAACGGACGATTGGATGCGATGAACAGGGCTGCCGTTATCTTCTCCCAAGTTCTTGCACACAGAACTGTACACCTAGCACTTAACTTTAGTCTTGAATATTAACCTGTATCTTCTTGTCGTTGACACTTACATATCTCATTACGTCCTCCTCGGAGCAGGGTAATTGCCGCATGTGGAAGACTGCACAGTGTCCATAAGTATAGGCCATTCGGAATAAAGTGAGCACTAAAGATTTAACCTTTGAAAAAAATCACTAGCCGTTACTGCATATACATCACAACTAACAAGAGTTACTTTACTGCTTGTATGGTTGGTAGCGATTTATTGTACGTAGTTCCGTGTATTTTCCTATTTGAATACAGCATTAGTGAAAGAACATATGACGAACTCGACCTGTCTGTATTTAATACACTTCAAAATATTTACTTATGATCTTATTGACATTCATATATACAATATAATTAGACTAGATTGGCGCGAGAATTATGTGACGCTATCGTCGACCTCGACTCGCCGTGGCCGTTATCGCTTGCTCCGTGCTTCAGACAGTTCAAAACTCCACCAACAGGTGGCATCAGTGTTAGGTTCTCGCCGCCAAGTTGCATATTTGGTTGCATTATTTGCGTGCGTTTGCCCGTTTTCAGTATATACACATTCAAAAGTATTGGAAATTACTTTGAGTATCATTGCCGAAATGATGTGAAACCATCGGTAATCTGTATATTATGTTTTACGTTTGCCAGCCTAAAAACTACATACTTTTTATTTCACATGTTAATTAAGAAAATACGTTAATTATTGTTTCTGAAGTGCGTCGTCGTTGTTCGTGGCAGTAGAACTG
>PNEQ01121536.1:5814-17571 GCA_003012365.1 Medauroidea extradentata | reverse complement strand
GGTTCTGGCATAGTCCCATTAAGGTCGTCTGACTTGATGGCTTCTTTGTCGGTGGTAGTTATTTGGGAGACTTGTTTGCACACACCTATTATGGCCCCCTCCTCAAGCTGGATTGCCCTGTTCGACAAGTTGACCATTCGAACAGGTAGATTGCCAGAACTCGGCGAAACCAATGTTCTTGCTACCACCACCTCATCAGATAGCCAATGTAGATACAAAACATTCAGTGTTATATACATCACGTTGGAGCCTAGCAAGTAGTCAACTATTCCCGCGATTTTCCAGTGTTTCTATCTATACTGTGAATATAACACTGCTAATTTTATCTTTAGCAGTTTGTTTTCATTTAAGGGGAATATACCCAGATATACCCCCTCCTTTACTGGCTAAACCTCTGAGTAGCTGTATGGATTAGTAAAGTGGTTCCTAATTTCAGTTAATTATCTGTTAGACTACAACGTTTCAAATAGTAATAACTGGATTCAAACGAAACTATGTACGAGAGGCATGCATTGGACTTGGCTGCACAGTTGCGTCAAGTACAACAAAAGGGTAACCGATTGAAGTTTCACAGAAAAAGTAATAGGAAGGAAAGCTTGCTCGACAGTTCAGAGTCTTGAGGTGGATTCACAGTGCCCCGACGAGGTCGACGCAAGAGCTCCGACACAACAGTTATTTAAGCAAGACAGCCAGTAGCGTTCGCAATGCTCCGACATGCTGACATGCGGCTCGTCGTGGTATGGCCGTCGGCAGTACCAAAAAGTGTAAGCCACCATATTTTATTGAACGTATTTTTTCAATCAGCTGTTTCATGAAAACACGAATGAAATTGTAAAAAAAAAAAAAAAAAAAAAAAAAAAAAAAAAAAAAAAAAAAAAAAAAAAAAAAAAAAAAAAAAAAAAAAAAAAAAAAAAAAAAAAAAAAAAAAAAAAAAAAAAAAAAAAAAAAAAAAAAAAAAAAGGTACACAAGCATAATGCACAATGTTCTTCGCCGAAACGAAAGTACCGCACTTTAGGGGGAAAAAAATGTTATTTATTATATATTCGCAAACAACCTAGTTGCGTTGTTTATAAACAAGAAATGAATATCTAGCGCGAAAATTAACCGAAGTCGAGGTACATTCGGTGAAAATGATATATTTTCGAAGTGTTATTGTAAACAAAACAATTTTATGCAAGTGAAATATATCAAGAATGTTCAGCTGCAAGTAAATTTCGTTTTGTAATGTTGCATTTTCTTTCCTTGAAAGGCCCGACGCGGCGAAAATTAGAAATAGAATCCACTTTCGTCGAGCTGTCGGGGCAGTAATTTTGTCGGACTGATGCTTACTTTTTATTGGTTGCTACTCAGATTTTGCTGTGTCGGGACTGTTGCGTCGGGCTCGTCGGGGCATTGTGAATCAACCTTTACGCGTAGGGGCGATAGAGTACTCGAGGCACGTCCCAATGTCGCCCCTACCGCGCCCTTAATACTTGCGGCCCTCACATACGGTAAAGCGACGGGTAAGAGACAGCCGTAAATACATGTTTTACGATTTTGTTTTATTATCATATCTGCGTGAGATAAAGAAAACCGCCATCTTACTGTAGCCGGATGTACTTAACCAAATAATAACTGTTTTCATTACAAAGTCAACATTTGCTGAAACCGAGGGAACACATTGCAACGAGTGTAGCTGAGTAAATAGATTTACTCAAAACATATCAAAGTATATTTTAAAAATATATTTAAAAAGTTGTGCGTGAGTACTGGGTGTCTTTAGTCTCGTCAGTAAAACGTTTGCGAAAATATTTGTAGTATGATACGAGGAAAAGATTATTTTTTATCAATTTCATGAACACATGAAGCCTCCAACTGTCAAGAGAAATATTATTTTTAAGTTACATTTCGTAGTGAACGACTCAGAAATGATAATTTTTTCACATTGATTTGTATTTACGATATGCATTGTTCCGTATAGATGACTGCAGTATATCCTCGTGCAGGTATAGGCAGGAAGATTCTATCGATTATTTTTCTTGCTATCCACGGTTATAGGGAGGCCTGACACGTAACGAATTATGAATGTTGCAGTGAGAGAGAAAGAGAGAGAGAGAGAGAGATATGACAGACAATAATAATATATGTGCTTGTATGGCATTGAATACATGACGCTTTGGACAGAACTTGAGACCAAAGACAAAGGGAGGCATTCTTTGGTCGTATTTTATTACGGTAATAATTCTTGCAAACATATTTACGTGTAAATATTTTACATTAACAGAAATTGGGATTTGAAAATAAGCTTTTGAAACTAACTCGCAGTTTATAATCAATGGGGCAAATTGAACTTTTACTTCACAATCTTTAAGTTTCCTCTTTCTCACACGAACGCACCCTATGCAGTAAGAAACTATTCGTAAACATACCGTGCCAATATATAGGAGTGTTAAGCTATAGTACGATCAGTTCGGCGTGGGCAGTTAACTTTGTTTTACGTCTGTATATCCATGTAATATCATGATTTATTGTATCCAACTGACTTAAAGCAAGGCAATAAAAGCTGAAAAATTATACATTATCTTCACCTGTGGAATTTTAGAATATATTTTGAGGTTTTATATTATTTGAAAATCACTTCACTTGGCATTATACCACCACTGTCTGCCTACTTCGAAATTGACATAATACGCACACATAATCTTTCTAACGGCCATAGGGGGTGCTTATTCATTACGATCCGGACTACAGTGTGATATTGCACAGCTAAGCAGGCCAGTGATGCGATGTAGTGATGCAATACATAGGGCACAACTTTAGTTTTAAGTAACCTGCTTATCATCAGTGTATCATTCTCGGCTGTGAACGCAACGTTGTTGTATAATATCTGAACTGTTAGGTCGCGAACCAGAAACTGTGGCTCGGCTGACGCAACCTCAATCGTATTTTAGAGATGCGTAAGATGGAGAAATTTCCATAGCTTTTTATCGCCGCCAGGCTTAAGCATCTCTTGAAGCATTTTTACTTCTGGAATTTGTAGGTGTAATTACAATATTGCTCGTGAGTTCAGTTGAACATAATTAGAATGACACATAAAGATAAGGGAGAAGTGAAACCTTAACTTACTTGAGTGAACTATTTGCCTTGTCACGCAGAGAAGGTACAGGGATGATTTGAGAGTAGCTTTGAGGTTGGCAATGGTCAAGTATAACAAATTTTATAATCTGAAGTAGCTAAATCTCTTGAATGTTCGGAAAATTAGGTCTTAAGGGTGCTAACTACCTGAGAGTCATTGCATGATAAAGGATCGTGATTTACATGTTGAATTATATTCAAAATTGCTCAGTGAATTTTAATGATATCGCTTTCCAACAGAAGGTTTTTTTTTTTTTTTTTTTTTTTTGCAGTGAGAAGAGGATAATAGTTCTAGGAATAAAAACGTAAGAATGAAATTATCACATAATGTTTTGATTTGTTTTGATACTGAAAATACTTACTGTGCAATAGTTTTCAGAGTAATTTAAAAAAATCCCTTAAAACACATACATAAACAGGGGAATTTTTTTAACACCGACAAACTCCGGCAGGTTATTATGAAAAAAAAATAAAATAAATAAGCAGAAATGATGTTTTGCATTTTTCGCCTAAACTTAATATTAAAGGAGTAATGAGGCTCTGAATATCAAAATTCAAAACCGTATTCCCCCAAAATATCGGAAACTAAATTACTATTTTTTTTCAGCATTGCTTGATGCTACTGGTATCTTCGAACCAACACCAAATACTGCTTGATACCTACCACCCTTATAAAAAATAACAGGTGTGGGTACCCTCTTACTGCGTACAAGTATTTTACCGTCAGGGTTTTCGAACATTTGAAGATGGTTTATTGAGTAATGATGCCCGTGTAACAAAAAAAGGTCCTCTTGTTGCAACTGTCTACGACATAACACTTATGATCTGAAAATTTTGAAAATTTGGAATACATGGGGTTAAAAATACTGTGAATAGAGCAAAACCAGTAAAGTATTTATATGATGTTATCATCTCGTTTGTTTTAGAACATAACTCTACAAGTGGACTATTTATTAACTGACTTTATAAGTGCTGTTCAAACTATGAAAAAATTCCCTATCGCTATAAATATATTAATTTCTTCCCAAGCCACTGCCAGCGACCACAATGATGCACTTTTAAGAAATATTTTTTCATGTGAACAATTTGTTCGAGAGTATTCAAAACCATCCGTTGTAATGGTTTTCACTAAAACATTTTTCATGTATAAAAATCTTGATATTACTACTAGTGGTATATTCTATGATTATATATTATGACGTCTTAAATAGCACTGTGTATCTTCAAATTAAAATTTTCCGGGAGGGGGAGCCGTAGGACTCCCGGGACTCCCCTTTAAATACAGATATCGGTGTTCCTTTATAAAATTACCGATATTAATACAAATACTGGCTACGTCGCTGCTTGTCTCCAGATATTGGTAACCATGAGTCTCGCTGGTAATGCAGATTCACATAAATTACTCATATGTAAATTAAACTTATTTAGTTTTTATTTTTGTTTTAATGAGATATAGAATGATATAGACAGTTGGAGAATATAAAGCACATTGGTCATTCATTAAATACGATATTATCATCTAATAACCAACTTGTGGGTCAAACAGTTTCATCTGAGATAACGAAGGAACGCGTCCTTGTATAGGGGCATGGTTTATAAATAAAAGAAACCAGTTATCGCTAGTATTGCAGACATCCATAGGTCATTTTTGTTTCGTCTGCGAGCTTAGTTTCCTATCAGATGTTTGCTGCTCCCATGACAACCGTGTTCGAATCTGCCAGGAGACTGTTACTAAATAGAATATGTGATGAAATTCTGGGCCTGAAAAATTTGTTGATTTAGGGCTGGAATTTACTGAGATGGGCTGGCACACTAAATAATAATACGATTTCCTTTAAGTCGTGTGCTGTGAGGCGAGGTTTTAATACCCTATAACAACGAGGTCTAAAGTGAAGTGATGTGAAGGGACCGTCAGGATTCGAACCCAGGACCTCTCGCACCGTATAACGGCACATAACCGACAATGCAATGGATGTCGGCTCGTGTACAGTTGTTTGCTTAACTTTTATTACACATACTGAACTGAAACTAAATTACAAAAATAATTCTAATAAAAAATAAAAATATGGTTTTTAATTTGAAAGTGCGTATTTATTTTAAAATTAATTTCGAATGTTCTACTAAAAACGAATAAAAATAGCTTGCACGGTAATTCAAATTAGTTTTATTTCAAGGAGGGACAAAGTAACTAAAATGTATATCCCTGCTGTAATAAATAAAGTATATTTATGTTCAGAAAGACATTAGGGTAAACAGTAGCCTAAACAAAATAACATCGAAATTCCAACAAGTCGCTTGTTTTTAGACTAATCAGCTTAAATGTTCAAAACTATCCACAGTAATTAATAAACACTAAACTCCCAAATTGATGTTTCTAACACGCGTATGATAATATATTGTTTGATTCTCGGTTAGGTTACAGCCCACTTTATTTAACGTCAATTTAACAGGAATCTTAATAGTTCGTTATGTTCTGGAGTTCCAAGTCGCAAAAAAAAAAATCTTTAGTATTGAATAATATCGATGTCTTAGCATCGAATGGTTTTGAAAGATAGTTTATAGAAAAATTTAATTTAAGTAAAAAATATTGGTTTTAGTACAAGCGGTGTCGAAATGTACAGCAGTGGAATTACAGTAGTAAAAATGTTTAAAGTAGTTACGACAGTTACAAAATAATATCTCAGTATTATTTAAAAGTTCTTATAAACGTTGAAAAAATGTTTATATGCATATTACCAATATTTAAAAATTCATCTAAAGTTAATTGCACCACAAGTCAGAAAGATAACGTGATTTCTCGTGGGAGAAATTCTGCCACTAGTCGCTCTGCTATCGCTAACGGCTCTAGTAAAATACGAGGCCGTAGTAAGATAAAATGTAACTAAGCTTGTCAAAGAGATGTTGCTTTAATTTTAAAGTGAAACATAAACATATTTTGGCTTTTAATCAACTTCATGTAACTTTATATAGGTGGTCCGTGGTAAAGTTAGCACTTAAAAAAGCCCTGCTAAAGTTCTATTTTCAGCCAATCCGTATGTTTCCGCGTGTAACGGCTAACGACGGGAATGTCTAACCTCTATGGACACGTCACTTGATCTTTGCGCCTGTACGATAAATTGTGCGGTCAGTAGGAATCTTTATAGTTTGGTACAATGTTGATCGATTATACATATAAAATACAATTATGTGTGTTTCTGTTCATTTTGTTTCAGTATTGCTGTATTTAAATAGTAAACTACACAGAACTAATTTCGCTATCAATAATACAAGTAGTAAGACAACCATAGTTAATGTTGAATTATATGCAGTAACGGCTAGTGATACATGTCAAAGGTAAAGTTTTATTGCTCATTTTATCCGGAATGATCTATATTCAGGAAAGCTCTGTGATTGGTCAGTGTACGCCTCTTGCCGATACCAACACAACTAGTGGCAGAAATTGTCCCTTTCCAAACTAACAATATTGAACTTCCTAACCTGTAGTAGAATTAACCTCAGCTCAGGCTTCTGCAACGAGTATTCTAGAACAGAGTTGTAACTCAGTGAGAACTTTAGACCAGTCGACTTTTGTCGAAAATACCCGAAGTGGGTTTCCAGTTTACTCGAGTTCTGTTGAACCCCTCCGTGAAGTGGATCTCGGTCTGTGAAATCGTGCTGAAGATGAGATATAGCGTTGTTTATCGTGGGATTATCTCTCTGCCCTTTCATGATGGCTTTATGAACACTTCTCCGTGTCAGAGAAGATTAATATTGCTTTCGCGCCAACATAGATACGGTAGCCAAATATTTTGCCCATGACTACAGGAAAAATTTTCTTTTCATTTGGTTTCTAATGCGTGGACTAGCTTAGACTTATATTACAAAAACCTTTCAAGTGTAGGAGATATCGAATATATAAGCCACCGTGTTATCCCGTATGAAAGATAACGTAAGTTGTTTTTGCCTTTTCAGAACTGTAGTTATAGAAAAATATGTTTATAGTAACTCGTAAAGTTCTCCAAACTTCTTCTCTCCCGAGCAGCGATCATGTAATTATTTTGAGACTGTTAGGTTGGCTTTACAACTTCTGACTCATCCATTAAACGCTGAGAGAAATAATAATTAGGGTTAAGTCAAGAAATCACACGTAATATCTGGTTATATTAACTGGGACTGTCGTGTAAAATTATGCACTCTATGAAGGTTTTTGTACGTTAGCAAATATGATCGTTTAAAACGTAGCTTACAAAGTTTCTTTCTTTGTGTGACAACAAATGCTGTTCTTGTAAAAACAAAACTAAATACAGTATTGTAATATTATAAGGTATGGACATGTATATGTATTTGCATTGAGGAGAGGGTTGGGAAATATATTTAAGTTATTATTTAGCCTAACATTTAATATAAACTTATTTGTACAATAACAGAGAAGAACTTATTATAAATTTGAATAAAATCAGTATACACACCGGGATTCGAACCTGTGCCCCTACACTTGTTAACCAAGTACACTATGTTAGACTATCTCAGTTTCAATGACGTTAGCTCTTCTCATTATATATAATAAATTAATAGTTCATTTATTTTACTCGATTATTTTACAGTAAGTCTTTTGTACGCACATTCTCCTTAAACAAGCTAAATACATACCGGTGTATATGACAGTGATCTTTTAACAAATCACCACAATAACTTTCAAACTTTGACGACTTCTTATAATTTTCCACTTTATTGTGTTGATAAACAAGCCAGTTGTCGATTTTCATTCATTTATTTAGGGGTTGGCGATTTTTCCACATGTTTAGTGAAGGCAATCTTATTCCAAAGTAATTTTATGTAAAAATACTTCACAATATCATTACGAACGATGTCTTCTAAAGTACTGATTTGTACGACTTTAAGCGAATCTCCATCAAAATACTTGAGGTACATTCAAGCAACTGTTATTATGAAACGGACAAATAACGCTGTACTGCTTAAGACAAATATCACGTTCATTAAATAAATAAAAAATTTATAAACACAGACCAATAACCTGATGGTAGTGGTAAGTAAGCAGTTATCAGACTAGTGGTATAAAATGAAATTTTTACCAAAACATGCAACGCTGCAAATAAAAGGAAATAGTATGAACTTGAGTAATGGCATGTTGCAGGTACTTGCGCTCGTCGCCTTCCCACAGCTGCTAAACAACGCCATGTTCCCGACAGACGCCAAGGACCGGGCGAGAGACTTACTGCGGAGTTGTAGAGGAGGTAGTATAGGTGAGCCCTTGTTTCCAACACATGTGTCCATCTGCAGTGCACTTGTGAACAGACATGCTTATATTGCCCGTATGTCCAGAGGGTTAGTACTAGACAAGAATACGATGAATATCTCCCTCCTCCCTTCACAAAAAAAGAAAGTTATTTGTGTAAAACTGTTTGTAGGTCGGTGCATAATAGAAAGTGGGAAGCATTTAAGACATTTGAATTGATGTGAATATGGTAATATGTAGCGACTGGAAATTTCTCGAAAAGATTTTTGCAGCACTTCGTTTCAGTGCCTTACGTGCGCACCTGCGTCACTGCTTCGTGGTCAGTGATTGGATGCCGTAACACCCAGCGTCTGGAGGTTGAACCCGCAAATCACAGACGTGATGTGTCGCAGTTATCCGTGTACTGATTGGCACAGTCAAATGAATAACGACTGGATTCAGTTTCTTGGACGTACTCCATTGCAAATTGAATGACTGTTAAAAGAAAACAAAACAAATAAAAGAAAACCATAATATAAGCAGAGTATGCTTTAGTCATCAAGACACACACACAACAAGGAATCGTGTCAAATAGAAACAAGGAACAAACAGATAATAAATGAAAATAATAACAAATAAAATAAAAAACCAAGTAACATGCGACACAACGATGAGATGAAACAAAAAACACAGCAAATATCAGACACGAACAGAAAAATAACAAAAAGACACAACAAATAGACGAGACAAAACGCAGCAGATATCAGACATATACAGAAAAGACAAACGACACAACGAAGAGACGAAACAAGACACAGTAGTTTTCCAGACAGACAGTGTTACGACGTTTCGGGAACTGGAATCTGTTCCCGTCATCAGGTAGACACACAGGGTTCAGGAACACGAGTGCGACTGATTTTTTATTTTATTTGTTATTATTTTCATTTATTATCTGTTTGTTCCTTGTTTCTATTTGACCCGATTCCATTTTGGAATTTCTTGTTGTGTATGTGTCTTGCTGACTAAAGCATACTCTGCTTATATTATGGTTTTCTTTTATTTGTTTAGTTTTCTTTGACAGTCATTCAATTTGCAATGGAGTACGTCCAAGAAACTGAATCCAGTCATGCACTCCCATTGCACAGTTCTTTCAAAGATCATACAAATGAATAACGATTCTGCACCAAACACTCTGTCAATAGCCATGAAGTTGAGCCGAAGGTGTGCACGTAAGGCACTGAAACAAAGTGGGACAAAAATCTTTTCACCAATAATTCCTGTCCCTAGTGATATGTAACAAAGGTATTATTAATTACGTTGTGTATTTTTTAATGGAGCAACCTATAGAATTACGCGTCTCTTGGGTTGTTTTACAGTCATGTGAGCACAATTTTGAATCCCTTGTTCTTTTTCCATTAAAAAAATTAGTAACTTTTAGGCAACTGTTATTTATTTACATACTTACTAAGGATTTCACGTGTTCTCGAGTGGCTTCACGAATTTGATATACGTAGGCCTACACAGAGCATGTATTACGTAACTAACCCAAAGTTCGCCTGCAGAGATTTAATAAAACTGTGAAAAACCGAAAATAGGATAACGGGATCTGGAATTGAACCCAGGTACTTCGTGCCAGGCGAGCTTCTAGTATCTTCTGTACGACGATCATTGGATCGAAATTTGTAGAAAAGTTGAACATTTATCCGCAACTAAAACAAGCACTTGCTATCGTAAATCCCGTAGTTACTGTAGCTTGTGTGTTTTCGATACATTCTCAGCTCGATCTGCACGTTGATTTACGTCCGACACATAGTTCTAAACGGTTTTTTTTTTTTTTGTGAAATTATCTTGTCACTGAAACCGATTTGAATGCCGTTTGCTGAGTACGATATCCGTTTCTATATACATTTGACATCCGATTGATATCGATTTCATTTTTGTGACTGAGTGGTCATACATGAAAAATTAAAATTAACTTAGTATATGCGGTTCTCGGTAAATTGAGCACTTTTGAAGACCTGCTAATATTTTTACCGTCCGTGAATTGGTATTTTATTGTAAACATACCCTAAAATATTATTAAAGTGTACATATTTGTGCCGTTGTTAAATATAATACCCGATAAGAAATATTTTTAATTATTACTCTAGACATGACAATCTTCAAAAGTTCATGCTAAATCATTGAAAGAGAATTCTTGAAAGTTAACCAATAATTCCCTTGCAATGATTCTGCATGACAAATTAATGAAATATTATGTCAAGCAGTTTATCAAGAATATATCCTATGCTTTGTTGAAGATAAAACGTTAACAATACAATTTGAACAAATGTTATGGCTGGAAAACTGAAATTGCAAGAATATATTCTAACACTCCCCTGTAAGGAGCCATCATATTGTAAGAATATTTCAAAGACATTACCAGCATGTTGAGCTACGTAGGCGAAACCTCGTGACTTACCATAAACGCCCCCAGGTTCGTACACGGATGCTGTCGGCATAGAGACAATACGCCAACACTGCGCAGAATACATCTACCAGAGAGACGACGTGCCTTGCAACTGGGAGGACGTCTTGTTGTTCTCAGGCGCCACTGATGGCATTCAGGTAGGTGCAACATTTTGGTTGTTTAGGAAAACTTATTTCAAATATAAGACTACAGCTTCTTAGTAAAATGCACTCTCTTTCGGTAGATTAATAAACCTCAATCATCTCACCAATATTATATATACAGAGCGAGGTCGCACAACGATAACACGCAAGGCCCGCATTCGTGAGGACCCTGGTTCGATCCCCAGCTCCGGCCATCCTGATTACAGTTATCCATAGTTTCCGAAATAACTCCTGGTGAATACTAAGAGGATTCCTTAAGGGCGTTCAAGTGGGGAAAAATTCATAATTTTATATTTGTATAAAATAGTGTTAGTTTTGTAGACATTACTTCAGAGAACATTAATATCTAACGGAAAAAAATTAGCTCATCTAGTTTTCCCGTAATGTCACTTCAAAGTCAAAATTTGCATATTTTTACTTCATACAAAACATGAAAACCAGTAAACATAATGAAATGGAAAAAATCTCATCAAAACTACACGTCACCGTCTACGGCTTGAAGCATATACAAACACATTATAAAATATTTCTGTGTTTAAAATAAATTTCTAAAAGTACCAAAAAAAATTTTTAAATTTTGAAATTTTTTATTTAACATAAACATTTTTTGTAACAGGTTTTAAATGCTACAGGCCATAGACAGTAACGCGTAGTTTTGATATGATTTTTTTTCATTTCTTTATGTTAACTGGTTTTCAAGTTTTGTATGAAGTAAAAATACGCAAATTTTGACTTTGAAGTGCCATTACGGGAAAACTAGATGAGCTAATTTTTTTCCGTTAGAGGTATATGTACTCTCAAGTAATGTGTACAA
>PNEQ01121531.1:0-24689 GCA_003012365.1 Medauroidea extradentata | reverse complement strand
CCTAATGCTCCAGATACTCGAGAAATATGGATCCTTCAACTGAAGAAAAAGAGTAAAAGTTATATGCCTGTATTGATGTCATTATAAAATATATACTATAACATTTACGCAAGTTTAGAACATGCCCATTAAAAATTAAAACATATTGTTTGATGGTTCTTCAAAATTAGATTTCAGAAGATCGTTCGGGGGGGGGGGGGGAAACCGGCCCCTTTGGCCCCCCCCCCCTGGATACGCCACTGGTAGAAGTACAGGTCTGGACACTCGCCTATCTACCAATGTATTTTGCTTGACCCCCTTATGGTTTGGCTGTAGTTCGTCAAGTTACTGAGAATGTCGTACTTTTTGGCGTTGTAATCCAGGCGGTCGGACTCAAACTCCGCCCACTTTTTTCAGGGGCGTCATTTGGGGCTACAGGGGGCCCCCCTGGATTTAGAATTTTATGTGTATAAATATATTTTTTGTATTTTTAAATGTAAATAATGCTAACTTAAAGACATAAAACTGAAGTTTTATTATTAAAGTATCTAATTTATACATGCTTACCTAATTAATAAAAAAGATGCAACAAGGTCGCTGTCGCCAGAAAACAAAATCTTGCCCTCCCCCCCCCCCCCCCCTAGAAAAACCTGAAATGACGCCCCTGACTTTTTTCCATTGTTAAATGTATAAAGTAATTAAAGATTGCTGGAGCCTTTTCTTAAATTTGTGAGCGAAGAAAGTATTTCATAAATGGATAAAAAATACGTTTTGATAAATTGTTTGTCTTAGTGGGAACATAGGCGAAGCTAGAGATTAGCTAATGGGTGGTCCTAGTCGTCACTTAGGCCTATCTCTTATATATGGTGGGGTGTTCGGGGGTCCTCCCCCGGGAAAATGTTGAATTTCAAGATGAAAATGACGCTATTCAAGCAGTGTTTGTTATATGGACATTGAGTGTAACACTGGTAGAAATATTACTATTTTTTTAAACATAATGTATTTAGTGATACATTTAATAAATACAAAACTTAAAAATAACACACATAAGTAGCCAAGTAAATATTTAGTTTTTTAGCTATACAATTTTTAATCCGTGATGTTTGATAAAAATATTATATTTTAATTTAATACATAATTTAATATAATTTTTTTGGAAGTTTGGGAAGGGTGGGATATAATTTAGACAAAACAATTAAAAATCATTAATATATAAATAGTTAAAAAATACTTTACTAAAATACGGTAACTTACGTTATTTGATATTTTATGCGAATGAGTTTTATAGGTATCGTAAAGTGAGGTTACTTTGCACCCTCTGGGTAACTTTGCACCACTCCATTAATTTATTTTTAAATACAAATTCTAAAACACTATTTACAGTAAAGTAATGTCGTTAATGACTGCAGTGGACTGTGAAATTTTAATCCCTTTAAGAGGATGCTAACAGTTATTTTAAACGAAAAATTGTGGTGTAATGTCACCTCATAATATGTACATTGTACATTCCTCGATTACTTCGATTCTGTTACAACCATTGTAAGATAAAACTAGCACTAGGGACAAAAATACATGTATTAAAAATCCTTAGGTTATGTCCAGCAAAGCAATAGCATGAACAATAAATATCACAAAAAACTACACAATCAAACCTGCTTAAGTACAAAACATGATAACGTGTAACAAGAGGTAATTTTTGCAAAGAAAACCAATAAAAATTTTGGGAAGTCAATAAAGGCCTGAGTACATTTTGAAATATGTTTAGGCCTCGAATGATTTTCAAAAAGTTCACAAGTTCATTCACCAATCAAATGTTACCATAGTTTTTGAACTCTTCAATAACATATGCCACCTGGACGGAATTAGCAGTATTGTGCACACTATAAGGAAGCATGATATTTTGAAGGCGGTCTTGTGCCATTGTTAATCGCAACTTGATATTAACATGGCTAAGCTTGGAATATCCTCTCTCGCAGGAACACCTAGTTACATGAATAACAACAAATTTGGCCAGTAGTTAGTAGATAAACTTAAGTTTTCGTAAGTTTGGTTACGGTTGTACTCTGAAATCAATATCAGCCAGTCATTAATCGTTTTCGGAGGATACTCTTCTCCTGTCTTGCTTCTCAGCAGACGCATCTCAGCTTGAAGCTCTATAGAACACTCGAGCAAAACTTGTCACTTAAGATCTGAATGTCGGTCTGAGTGGGAGCGAGTCTCAGAGTTCTGCCAGTAGCAGAAATAATTTCTTGGGACTGAAACATTTTGCTTGTCTTCAAAATCATCAGCAAAATTGGATGCACGATTTCTAAGCTCAGTATGAAGTTGAAAGACTTCATCTGAGTGAGGATACCTTTCCCACTTGCTCTAGCTTTACCGTTAATAGTCCCTTCCACTGTTGTCTCAATAGCATTCACAATAGACTCATAGTTCATTTTAATAGCTGACACAGCTTCAGCTTTGCAAGCAAATACAGTTTGCAAATAGATATATTCTCACTATGTTGCAAGAAATTATGAATCACAATATCTAATATACATAACGGGAAAAATATCAATTTAAAAAAGCTAAGATTTAAAACTGTGCGTGGTTCTACAGTGTATATTTTCTGTAATTTACAACAAACAAAAAAACTGTCGTAATAACATTACAAAGTCACAATCACTACCAGTATCTTGTCCGTCATAACCACTGCTCTCGTTTTTCTTCAGACGTTTGAAGAAACATGTAATCGTTTGCTGATCCAATATAGACGATCTTTTCATACTGCAGAATTGAAATTTAAGACTTCACTGTTCATTATATGGTTATGTGCATACGGCGTGAAGCCAAGTATCTGGGTGCTTTAGTGCACATGCGCAAATTTCATTAACAGTGTACAGTTTTATGCTTGTGATATTTCCATTCCTTCTTTCTTTGTGCGTGCGTCTGTGTATGCGTGATGGCAAGGGTAATCTATAGATATTTTAGTACTACCATTGTTCACGTGCTTGCGAAAAGAAGGTTTGAGGAATTCTCCATCACTACTAAAGTAGTTGGTAATAAGATTTGTTTTGACACCTGTCAGATCTAATGGTGGTCCTGTGCATACCCAGACCACCCCGTAGCTTCGCCTATGAGTGGGAAGAAAGTGGGCGGAGTTTGAGTCCGACCGCCCTAACTGAAGCACCAATAAAACACAACAATCTCGGTAACTTGGTGAACTAACTACAGCTAAACAACGAGGAGGTCAAGTTTCCAGGCGAGTGTCCAGACCTGTTCTTCTACGGCCGTGGTTTATAGAGCTCTAGTCAGTAGTAGTTTTTTTTTTCGAGCAAAAATTAAAAACGCTTTGTAAAAAAAAAAGGGCTTGAAACCACACAATTTATAAAAATGAAAAACTCTTATTTTTAAAATTATCAGTATAATAACATTCATAGACATCTTATTTTGAAAATAATTTTACTTTCCGAAAACATTTCGTACAGCGTTTATGTATGTTAAAATTATTTTGAACTCAAAACTCGAGAATTAATTTATATTAATTTATTATAGAGCCCTGGTCCCATAGAATTATGACGAGCAGTTCAGATTTTATCCATGATGGAGTATTCCAGTCATACGCTTGACATGTACCTGTAAAAAGAACCACTATTTTTAATTTTCTATTGCTTTAATTCTACCGTAAGTTTGTAAACCATTGGGTGGTAAACAAATGTGTGAAATAATTTCACCCTAAAAAGAAACATATTTTTAAACTGCTTCAACGATGCACACTAACTGTGGCAGTGAAATACTTTAATTGGAAAAGTAAAGAAAATTGCATAACCAGATGTACAATAATGAGCAATTTTATATAACGTATTCTGCTTTTTTTACACTTGCGAATATAAAGTTCACTAAAATTTTAATTCGGAAAGGTTACAGCATGAATTGAACAGACGACCATGATTATCACTGCACCGCTGTGGAAAATTTTTTAATTAAAGTCGTTTGAGTAGATTATTTATTTGCTGTTAATAACCTGTCGGTGTGTTAAAATTATGTGAGTAGTTTTATGAATACTGTGTTACTGATATTGTTTGACAACTTCATAGAGAACGACAGAATTAAAATTAGTAAAATTCACTATCACACAACAACCGAAGAATGTAATTACATACCTACTATGTGTTGTAGATATATACTGCTCGTTAAAGTGCACGTTTTTCACGCACGCAACTAACTTTACAAAATAGTAAACAAAAAGTGCAACACGAATTGAACCCAATTATATTAGAAAAATTAAACTTCAGTACCTAGGTAAATGTTCTTAATAAATGCGTGCCATTTATTGAATACTGAAATTTTTTGTTTTCCTTTTTCACAGTTACTGCCTTTTCATACCATAAAAAACGAAATTGTAATTACGGAGCTAAAATTTTATTTTATTGATGAAATATATCCAACGTAATTTATTTGTTCATTTGATGTTACCAAGGAAACTGACATAAGCTCTTTTAATATATGTACCAACATATTTGCTTCTAAACTGGTGAGTGCTACATTACGATGTGAAGATTTTAACATGTGAAGACATTTTAGTTACAGAATGAAACATTAATTTTCAAATGACAGACTTACAGAGATGGAAGTTATGAAATAGGGAAATAAACGACCAAATTGAATTTGTTACTAAATGTTTTTTTTATATTTTCGTATCGTCACAAGTTACTATTGAAAAAATAAGAAAGTGTCCTGTGAAAACCTTACAATTTATTGAATCAATAGAAATTGTAGTGATATAAATGCAAAGCGAAGAATAGGAGCATATCCAGACGGTGGGGCTGATATTGGCGACAGATCCTCGGAAATGACACACGTGTTATACATCCCGTATAATATGTGAGTGAGTTTGCATTTTCTAGCCTCCATCCTTTTTCTAGCCTTCAACTGTTAGTTGTGAACGACGGGATTCGAGAGAAAATGCTAATACACACCAGCCTCTGGCCCCCCTGCCGAAAAAATTCTGGATACGTCACTGGTGCAGAGCAGGATAGGACCGAAATGCTGAAACGCCTTTTGAAAAGCCAGCCATGAAAGGTGAAACAAATCAGAGTAGTATTTTCCTTTAATTTACCCTGCCTTCAACCGTCCTCGAGCGAGATTTTAAAGTCGGGAGCATCATTCATATTGGAATTATTCGGTTATCACTAGCTTACGTTCTTAAGATAAACTTATTTGAAAAAGGCCCTTGAATGAATTTAGTTCTATGGCAAAATACAATGTACCTTGATAAAAATAATCCTAAATACGTAAAATTTGATCAATCATTATACATATTTAGTCAACTGTTATTTGAAAATCATACGAATAGATTCTTAAAGGCATCACAACCAGTAACTTTCAGAAATCACTATTTACAAAAGGCATAAGTATGCTGTTAAATAAGATTTTATATCAATAATTTAAATTAAATTCACAAATGGAAAATTTAACACAATCACAAATACTTTAACTACTAATTACACGCAACCAACAAAAAAGTCACAATGGTGTACACCGGCTCAAGGTTTTCTAACAGTCACAGCAATTTCACGAAGAAATTATTTTGAAATCGGATAATTCATTAGGCTTCAATCTGTGATAAAAGTTAGGTTACAATTTTTTTAAAATTGTATCATAAATTTAAAAACATAACTTCATGCAAACCCCTTGATATATTTTATGTTACATATTTATCGTGTATTGGTGTGTAACATTCACTGTAAGCTGTAAACTATATCAGCATTGTTTTAAGAGTGCAATTTCGAATTTTGAATTGCGAAATATTAAAAATATATATGCTAATAATTATCCCATTCAATTTTTTTTAATGTAGCTTACTTGACACTTTTCTTATACTAGTAGTTGATAAAACATCTCTAAAATATAGAATATATACAATAGAGAGGGGCCAGAAAAAATTCAGTTACTGTTTTGTTTAGGCTAGCATTCGAACAACTGTAAGGTAGTGACACTTTCGCAATAAGCCCTTTTCATATTTGACACTTCATAGAGGATCCTGAGTCATTAAAAGACAAATAAGGCCCAGTTATGACTGTGTTGGAGAGCAGCCAATCGGCCGCCGCATCGCAGTTTGTTCGAGTACACATATATTCCTGTTAGTGAACCCATTAATTTTTCCAGTCTTTAACTGTAGAGTGATGATTAGAGACCCGAAATTCATGCACGCATTAATTACTTTCGCAAATGGGTCAATGTTACTAAAACTCTTCCTTGAGGACTGTGAACCAATAGCAGACCTGCATGATAACACTAATCGAATTTCGTGCTAACTAATAAAATATGCATCTGGCCACTTACTGGAACAGCTGCCAATAAACAAGAAGCTGGAGACAGAGTGTAACACAGGATTGTCCAGTCTAGCCGACAGGTCGCTGAACTTGCGAAATTTTTTGCTCTCTAGTGATTAGAGATGATGGTTTATCGCGGGAAAACTTGACTGTTTGCTGGGTTTCAACGCACGGTCAGCTTACAAAAATTATACTGGCTTCCGCTTATACTTGGAGCTGTTGCCCTATTTGACTGAGCCAATATGAATACCGAAATTGTAATATTTTATCGGTCGGCAGACAGCTACGTAGTGGATGACGTGCATGACCCAATAAAATATGTTGCAAGAAACAACAGCATTTCAAGGGTATATCAGCACAAAACATTTTTGTGATATACCATCATTCGAGACCCGGAAATTGAACGGCCTACCTGCTAGACTCCACAGTCCTGTGTATTCTATGTCCTCAGCTTCTTGTTTATTGGATGCTGCTCCAATGAGTGGTTTCGCGTTATTCAGCGAGTGTTCTCATGCAGGTTTGGAATTCGTTCATAGTCGTTACGGGCAATTTTAACAAGCAGTGACCCACTAGCGAAAGAAACTCACACGGACATAACTTCAAAATTTAGCGTGTCCTTAGTTGAATCCGCGAAATATACGTATCTCTACCCATCATCTCTGCTAATGATATAGAAAGCTCTGTAGTTAGGATAAGGTTAATTTTACTACAGATTAGAAAGAAAGTGTATTTTCTTATGGGAGAGTTTGTCACAGGGAAAATTTCTGCCGCTAGTTTCGCTGCAATCGCATGTGGACCAGAAATATACGAAACTGTAGTAAAATTAATTTTAAAATGGCTTGGAAATGACAGAAGTAATTTAACACAATTCTGAAGTGAAAATAAACCAATTGTGCGTTTTATATTATCAATAGTAATGAAGGTTTATCGCGGGAAAAGTTGACTGTTTGATGGATTTCAATACACGCAGAAGATTACTGGCTTTAGCTTGTACGTGGAGCTATTGCCCTATTTGACTGAGCCAAATAAGAATCCCGATATTGTAATATTTGATGCCTGGTATTGGTCTGCAGACAGCTACGTTGTGTCAGTGTTTACAAGGCTATCTTGGCACAAAACATTTCCGCGATATACCATCATCTCTAATTATCAACTTTATTTAACATAAAATTCAGGAAAGCTCTGTGATTGGTCACTTTGCACCCGTTAGCGTTACTAACGCTCAATTTTTCCTGTGCCAAAATTTTAACATCGATGTTTCTAACATGTAGTAGAATTAACCTTAGTTTGGATAACTTGAAAGTCGTTAAGTTTGTGAGTAGTTACCCAGTTCTCGGTAGCCTCACGTCTCTCGAGCAGTTTCTGCTGCAGCCGCGGGCCGTGGCTGGCGGAGAAGGCCTTCACCAGACCTCGGGTTCTCTCGTACTTGACCTCGGGCACCAGCGGCTTCACGGCCGCCAGGTACTTCTCCAGTGTGCGCTCCAGGCTGGGCACCGGCAGCTTCGGCAGTGCTGCTCCATCCTGCAACACGCGCCCACCGCCTGCAGTTCTCTTCACTCCTACTGTAGACACGTACACCAGTGGCGTATCGTGGTTGTGTTCAAAGGCATTCGGCCATAAACAATGACTAGCGACATGCAAAATTCGCGTTATCATTTGGTACATTGTAAAAAAAAAAAACTTCCTAAATTGTTTAGGAAGTAATTAACTTAAACGCTGTATGGGACAGTTACCATACATCCCCCTAGTAAATATGCAAACTTTTACAATTGTAGCAATACAAGTCTAGTAACTTCAATATACATTTGACTGTTTTATAAAAAAGTTTAGAAGTTTTACCATGGATGTCTGGGAAACAATTCTACCACACCTACTTTCATAGCGTTCCAACACGCATGTGTGGCAAATTTACAAACTATTTTTTACAGTGTAGCCGACTAAACTTCTCTTACTTATACATAACTAAGAATAATCCGCGATTCAATTGGTCACGAGCATTTATGTTGTAATTTACGTGTCTTACGTCTTTACAGAGATTGGCCTCTCTACCGTGTAAGCATTCTCCGCGGCAAGTCACGACAATATCGGCCAGCGGGAGACGTCGAACGAGCCTATAGCTACTTGGAGTCTAGTTAGCTGTCAGAAAATAACGCGATTTTTGCATGTCTCTAACAATGACTAGAGTTCCGGAAATGTCGCGGGTTCAACTAAGGCGAGGTTGGATTTCCAAACCATGAGTATGTTGCAATCTTTTTCGATCGGGTCATTGTTTATTAAACGTGACCTTGAGGACTCCGAACCAACGTGGACATGCATGAAAACACTCATGGGCTCCCGCGCTACATCGTCAAATGTTGAAATGCTCACTCGCTGGAGCAGCAGCCATTGAAGAAGTAGCTGAGGACAGTGAGTACACAGAGCTGTGGAGTCCAGCCGGCTGGTCGTTGAACCCACGAAATATCCGTGACTATAGCAATGACTAGACTCAACACTGAGTTATCTGTGAGACCATTAGACTTGTAGGAGCATGCACAATCTTCTTCCAGTAGCGTACAAGAGACAAGGAACGTATTGTCCAGTAATGCACCTCGGTCTACACAACACATGTTTATTGGATATGACAGGTAGGCACATTGAGTCCACGTGCTCTAAGCTTGTAGTCGGAGATTATATTGCATGCCTTGGAACACGACCAAGATACGCCACTGTTGTAGACCCACTGTGTTGTGGTAAAGATAATTGGGTACCAACTTGTTTCATTGCCTCACGTCCGCATCTACAACTCTGCTTCGTGGTTGTTAGTTGGTAGCCATGATTCTCTCCAAGTGATTTAAGCACAGGGACTGGAAAATTTCGCTAATTCAATTACCTGTAGGCTAGAATACATTGTACTATGCATACTCAAGCCTCGTCTATTTGTTCATTGTCTGCTGTTCCACTGAGTAGCAGCTAGTGGACAAATAGTCGGGACTTGAGTATGTATAGTACAGTGGAGTCTAGCATGCAGGTAATTGAATTAGCGAAATTTTCCAGTCACTATTAATGCACCAACTTATTTCAATGCCTTAGTTCCACCTCTGCTGTTCTGCTTGTTTGGTATTGGCAGAGTGTCTTTGTGTAAATACGTTTCTCATTTGACGCTACCAATCAGAATAAGGATACTGCAAATAACACACGTCTGTGATTTGCAGTCAAACGTTAAGACACAGAAGAGTTAAATTCAGCCAATCACTGATCGTGAAGCAGAGCCACAGATGTGTACACGAGACACCGAAGCACACTGGTGCATTGAGACCTCAAAAATCCGCGTTTCCATTTCGGCACAAGCTAGAATTCCATCAACTCACTTTCGCAATGGGCCTTTGACTGATTTGACACTTCCTGGAAGTCTCTGAGCCCATAGTAAAAATGTATCTAATCCAGACCTACATCACTTTAACAGCAAGCAGCTAACAAGCATCTGCTGTCTGCTTCAGTTCCCAGGCTAGCCTACATGTTAGTGAACTCGCGCATTTTTCCGCTCTCTTACTGATACAGAAAAACTTTCACCAAAATCAAGTGTCCCTAGTTAATTAGCAATGTCTCTTTGTTTAGAGGCGTTGCTCATTTGACTGTGCCCATCAGAATAAGGTGACTGTTGACGCCACGTGTCTGTCACTTGCAAGAAGAATATCGGCACATGTGTATGTTGAAGAAGGCGTGGTACATAATTCAACGCTAAAAGCAATAATCCATAACTGTAGGTTTCTTGAACCAATATGCGAAAATTAAACAATAGCAATCCTAGACAATAGTTTTAGCCAACATTTTAAACAAACATAACTTCATTTTTGTTCTTAATGTTTGCAGTAATACATACAAATTTTTTGGCTTACATGACAGTTGACTTCTCATCACAGTTTTGATGATATATTTGCACGGCAATCTTTTTAAGAGGACATTAGCAGATCCTTGGAAATGCTAAGACTAACTTTTTCCTACTGTTTGAGATTAATTGCTTTTTAACATTTAGCACACAGAGCCGTAAATTCAGATGTAGAAGAAGCATTGTGCTAAAAAAATTTTACTCTCACAAAGAAACTCTCTATCACTGTGAAGCAAGAGGAAGTAATTTATTCCATCCAAGTTTTAATTTAATTACTGTGATAAGTGTAATAGACTAATATGGACTTTTTGATTACAATAATATTAATACCGATATTTTTCGAACTTTCACTGAGAGTTCTAAATAAGAATAAAGTATATCAAACCTAATAAGTAAAACTAATTTTTAACTGAATTTAAGAAGTAAAAATTTTTCCCCAGTTGAAAACCATGCAATCTGAATCACAATTTGTCTTCAAACACACTTAATTGAAATGTATTTGATTTCCCCATGTTTATGAACACAAGTCACACGAATTTCCTTAAATCTTGAGTGTATTATGTATCTAACTTTATTCACGCAATATGTTTAAAATTTGAATTTTTATTTAATTCGACTTGGTATACATAAACAAACAATTTAGAATGGATGCTCCACAACTTTCTAAGTCATAAACTAAGCAAAATATAATTATTTCAGAAGAATTACTAACTTCTCAGCGTATTTTCAAAATTTAAATGTTTTATTGCTTTACACCATTTAGATATTAATTTCGTGACAGGCAATCTTAATTTAAAGTTCTCCTGATGAAGCATTTAGAGTATCAAATTAGTTACTGTCCAAAATAACATACGTTCTGTATGATTTTATTCAACCTGTTTTCAATAAAACGACGTGAACTCAGTAACACAGTAGACTTACCGACAATTTTTTTTTTTTTTTTAGATATGTTCGTTTCATTTGGAACGTGCTGTCTGGTCTAATTTTATTCTTAGTTCAATTGTCTCCGGTTCCCGCCGCCATCATTTTCCAAAGCTGACGAAATGTTTCCCTGTCAGCCCTAACAAACTATGGCTGGTTGTTTTTTTTTTTTTTTGCAACCCTGCTCTCGCTGCCGTATTTACAAGCAGTATTTGTGTCAACATCGTAAGAGCTCTCACGCTGCCTTTGGTATATTTATTCATTACTCTAGCGCCAGTGTCTTTTCATCCCTTCGTCCCTCTGTCGCGTCCCTTCGTGCAAACATACAGCCAGTATTTGTTCAGTGTATACCAGGATAACAACGTGCTGGAGCAAAACAGGGGCAAGTCCACAGCGCAAGATTTTAGAAACAAAATATGGAGCTTTTTTGGTTACATTCAACAAACAACTATAACGAATGTCTAGGAAAAATTAATGATATATATATATATATACATATATATACATATAAAACTGATTTTTTAATTATTAAAAGCATTATTGTCACGCAGAAAGTCCAATTTTACGTTCATAAAATCAGTACTGTGTATGCCTTAGAGGGATAAGTGAGTTAAATCAAAGAATTGGTTAAATATTCGTAAATAACATGTTTTCGAAAAATAGAGAATTCATTAAATTTGTTATGAATTAATAAAATATTAGACTGAAATTTTAGACAACTAGTTATGTGAAATACCAAAAAAATTTAATATCAATAATTAATTACTATACGCAACAAAAACAGTTTTCTAATTACAAAATATAATATGAAAAATATATCGATTGATATGTATATTGTTGCTCAGTATCTCTCTGATTGACCTAATGAGCAGGTAAGTAATTTATTCAGCCACTTTTAGGGAGAGGCTTTTGTGACAGGGAAAGAAGGGCACTATTACAAAGAGAATTATGAAAGAAATTAAAGGAATATTAGAAGTTTTTGTGGATGAAAAAGACAATTATGAAGAGGGGAAAAATGACTGAGTCGAAGATTGACGAGTGCGCCCGAGGTGCTTCGGTGCTTCAATCGTCTGCTGCTGTGCCAGAAGGGAGAAAATCTTACATTTGTGTTAATTATTAATCGATAAGTTTTAAAAAATTAAATTTAGATTTCGCAGCGTTATTCTTATTAAAACTATAGGATATAGAACAATTTGTATTGGACATAAGTGCCATCAGAAATAAAGTACATGAGTTGAACAGTGTTGGGTACAAAGAAATAAATTTTGCATTTTTAGCTACTTAGCAGTTTTAATTAACAAACGTCATTCGCTCTAGTTAAGTCAAACGAGTTTTGAGAGAATGGCTGTGTCTGATGGGTGTATTTACAATGAACAAAAATTTCACATATCCGCAAAGAAGTATACCGTAGATACGCTACAGTTGCCGTCATTTGGCTGTGTTGAGGGTTTCAAACAGACGTTTCATGCAGCTTTTTTCATATTCAGCTGACGTCAACAATGTAAACAGATTATTTCGTGCTCGTGATTCGTTTCGCTCTTTTATTTTTACACTTACTCTGAACTTGCTCGCACCATCATGCAAAAATGAGAATGTCACGTATTATACGCGCGACTTGTTAAACTCTCGCAACAGTCACCGTGGCATGGGCTAAACCGCAATTTCACTGGTCGTATGCGGAGAAAAAAAAAACATTAATTTTTCAAATTAAAGTTTTTTTCCCGTTCGGGAAAACAACTTTTTTTTTCTACTCCGTTTGTTGTGCTATTTGCAGTTTTTCTGGAACATACGTTGTCTGATGAGTTGGAACATGCGATACTGAACTTAGCGGTGGTATTTGGTGTAATGGTGCAGTTAAGTTCCTACACGCATCAGTTTGGACAGCTCTTAGACTTGAAATACTTACAATTTGTGTAACTGACGCATTATTGTGTAGGCCTACACGTTTAATGGTAGAGTTATAATCGAGAACGTAGCTCCTTCAAATACATTTAATAGAGTCCTCGCCTGGTGCATGGACGGTGTCTTACGAGTATTATTTTCTACGCGAAACTGCTAAACTCATTCACATTACATTTATCTAAGAAAATAACACACACTTGAAACTATGCTTGCTAGAAACATGATTTCCGGGCTTGTTTTTATTGATGTAACTTCGAAAATACCACCAGCAGTCGTAGAAGTAAAAGAAAGAGGCATCTGTTTGCCTTTACTTCATACTATCCTTAGAGACACTGGAAAATCGGGAAAATATTTAACATAGTCTCCCATAAACTGTAGTATCTCAATCGTATCACGTGTGAATAGTTTTCTGGCAAATCACACACGCTCTGTGTTAAAACTGTACAGTTCTAATTGGGTCTGTTGAAGAGGGACACAGTGATTCGTATAAACGATAGTCAATATAGGTGCAAAACCTTCAGTGTTATACATATCATGTAGGAGCCTAGCAAATAATACATTTTTCCCGCGATTTACCAGTGTCTGTAACTATCATAAATAAAATGTCCCATAGGTAAAAGACTAAGAGGAAAACCTCGCACGCCAGTTTGACGCGTTGTGAATACAAACGATGTGCTTCCCGTCGAGCGCGGTATTCTGGCTCTTATCGCTGCATTGTTTCCACGTGGAAATTTGAAACCGGTGAAGACTCCTTTTAATACTAAATTACACAATACTTTAGCCCTTACGTGGCTGTTATTTCAGACGGGCAGAATACAAGGGCTTCCTTTACCTGTAGAACATATAGACAGATATCAGGTGCTCATTTCTGCTTGCCTTCAAAGTGGTGCACTATGAATATGCCTGCCTGCCAGATAAGATTTAATAGGTGGAAGTGGGAAAGGGGTAGGGCAATAACAAAATTTAGATAATTTCAGCTGTCTGAATTTAAGCTTGTTCAGAAAGAATCGGCAGAATTTTTGGTCTGTTAGAGTTTAATCTTATCATTAGACAATGTCAATGACATTGAAAACATTGCAGCTCTCTACAGCATTCCACATGCTAGCGATTCATTTCGCTGTTTGATATGGTTTGGCACCCAAACGGCACTTCAACTCATCCTTAAGTTTCTCAGTAAGCAGGAGCTATGGATTCTGGGCCGGTTATTAGAGTTCATTCACTCCCATCTCCCCAGATCACGGTAAAGTTTGTGTTGTGCGCGCGATTGCACTGTCATGGTGTAAATTTTGTTGCAACGTAATGGATAGTGTTGGTTAGTCCAGAACTGGCTCCTAGGCTTTGAAATACGTGAATTCAGGCACTAGCCAATATGACCATGGCTACTCCAAAGAATCACTACCAGTTGTCTAACTTCTAAGATAGGAGCAACGATGGACATTTTATTTTGTGAGGAACAAGTTTGGATAACTGTACCTAATAGTGAACTTTAATACGGCAAATGCAAATGTAAAAAAGTTTGTATTTAATGCATCTGGTTACCAAAAGTGTTTTCACAAAGAAAAAAAAATTAAATGTATGTATGTTCTGAATGTAGGATACTTCATTTATGACTAAGATAGTAGTACAACAAAACGTGAAGCAAAACATAAATAATTCAACACTGTAGAAAGATATATATATTTTTTAAAATTTTCCCGTTCCCAAGGATATGGTTATAACTTTCAAATCTTTCCCTACAGAAGCTGATTTTGTAGTGAAGTGCCTTGTTTCATGGTTTTGTGTGTTCCGGAAAAGAATTCCACGATAGGATTGATGTGTGTACTAATTTTAAAAGTAACATACCTGAGGTAAATATTCGTACGCAAAGGGTATTTTAAATCTAGTTAGGCCTATTCCACCACATGAAAAAAATTAAGATATTTGTACAACAGTAATTTAAAAAAAACAACTTGAAAATAGTTTTGATCGTTATAACACATAAATCAGGTATGATGCTATAATAGTAGTAGTGGGTAGAAGCGACTTTTGACTTCTACTCTGATTGCTTTGCCGTCAAGGAATAGGGTCACGGTTTTTTTCTTCGTGGTTGCACGCTACGCTATTGTAAGACTGCACGACAGGTGAATGCGTTACCAGCAAGCGGGGCGCGACAGTTGACAAGTGTGAGAACCGAGCCAGAACTGCCTTCATTGTTCAGCTGATCGATAGCTCAGAAGAGACGAGCTGGGCGGAAATTTATTTTTGCTCCGTAGTCTGAAGTGTTAAGGTCTACTTCCGTAACGAGAAGAAATATCGAACTTACGTCCAAGTCATTGCTCATACTCTAGACTTAAAGCGGTGGCCAGCTTTCGTGTCACGAAATAAGGCTTAAAAAATATAAATGCGTGTGTATCCCTTTCCTTTTCATTGCCGCGACGAAAGATGGTATAAGGCGGAGGAAAATGCATTTGTAAAGAAATAGTTACACTTAACAAAAAATGTTTTCTGCAAGTTTGCAATACTTGTGTCATGAATCCGGAAATAGAAACACACATATTAATGTCTCGAATATAAGTAACGAAAAATGCAACGAAAATTTGACGATTCTAATAAATCAAAACTCAGCAGGTAAGTTCAATGTACAAAATTAGATTTGGTTTTTTAGTAACTTCGCATTTTCTTTGCACCTTTCGTTTATTATGTACGCGTTATTAGTATTTGCAATGCCAGTTCCAGCATTATTCGTAACACAAATAGTGTAATACACAGTGAACGGAAGTCTTATATACATGTTTATTGTAGGAGTTGGAAGTTTTGTTTGATATTTTATTTCAATGAACAACGAAATTAATAACAAATAAATAGTATATCTACATAAGCAATTTTTTGGATAAATTAGGTCTAGAAAGACAAAACCATTTTTAATATCTTATGACTAGAGCCACGGTTTTATGGTGAAAAGATTTTTGCAACATTTGGTTTCGATGCGTCATGTGCAAGTTTGCAGGTCTGCTACATCGCCCGTAATTGGATAACTTTACTCTCTCTTGCCTTGGAAAATTACAGACGTAAGGAGTCACAATAATATTATTCTGATTGGTGCAGTCAAATGAGAAACGTGTCTGAACAAAGACGCGCTGCCAATAACCATGAATCAAAGCTGCCGATGTGCACGAGAGACACTGAAACAAAGTAGGGCAAAAATCTTTTCGCGACAAAATCGTGGCCCTACTTATGACTCTCAGCCATGTTCACAGATTACAAAAAACTCCACAGTAAAAATTTTCAGTCTTACACGAATTGGTTAATTTAAAAAACTTTGTGTCCAGGTTGAGCTATGATGTTGGACATTGTTCCACCATAGGTGTTTCTGTTCGATCGTGCGAAGTGACAGCTCTGTTTTTCTTCTTGTAAGGAAGGAGGACGGTTACTGCTTAGCACGAGGGTATAATCTGTTCGTTCAACACAAACGGCGAAATGGTTATAGACATGTTAGTGTGTGTGACGTCAGCGTTACACAGCGTAACGACGCCGAGGAAAATTGGAGTGGAAACAAGCAGTCGAGGACAGTACGTCTTAAGGTACGTTTTCGCAGCTTATTATAATTTCTAGTTACCTTTTATTAGGAAAACTTATTTTATGAACAGCGATAGACTACTGAATTTGAAGTTCAGTACTTTGAATATGTCTCGTGGTTTTTAACATTTGTTCATAATTGTGCTACGAAAGCAAACCATTTCGTAACTGGAGCTAAAATTTTGTAATACAGTAATATACATTATCATCAGTCAGCCTGCGGGAGATACTCAGACTCTTTAAGTACCTAGAGATGGGAACGATACAAGTTCGTAAACTTCGTATTGTTTGTCGTAGAAAATCTGCTTCTTTCGTTGGTGTTATCTTCGTTGTGCGGCCTGTGTACACATTTATTTCTCTCGCGATGTTGGCTTGTGTTACTCGTTATTCTCTCGTAGTTTCGTTATTCGTCTAGTTATTTCACGGATTTTGGGTCCTGTTATGAAATATACAAAGTTGTATGCATATGACGTAAATATATACAACTCTTTTAATCATTTGCTTTCTATTGTCAATTTATTTTCGTTTTATTGTAATGTTTTGGCGACTCTGTAACACCCGCTTGCGATGGCGTATGTTCTTAAAACAATTCGGTTGTCAAACAATCCCACTGGAAGAATGATTCAAAGTTCAGACCACAGAGTAAATAAACAAGGTAACGTATTGAAACATACTGATTTGATATCAAAATGATCTCCTCTTTCATAAAAACAAACACCAAATGTTTCTTTAATTTTACACCAGATAAGCACAGTTAAAACGTAGCACATAAGGGTTACGTGAGAGAACATCTGGTCAGTCGGCCAGCGACCGAAATGACAAATATATTTTATATTTTTATTTGACTTTACGTCTCGTCGACTGAACGATCGTTAGAGACGGTCACACACAAATTTACGCAAGGGCAGGAACTGGGAGAGAAATTGGCTATGGCATTTTTAAGGAACCATCCCAGAACTCGCCTGGGGTGATTTCGGGAAAGCACAGGAAATTGAAATCAGGATGGCCGGAGCCGGAAATCGAACGCGTGTCCTCCCGAAGACGAGACGAACGTGTTACCTTTACGCCATATTGCTCGGTACTAACCAGTTGATATGTCCATTACAGTAAGTCACTACTATACGGAAAACGTGTCAAAATACTTTCATGAACTGCTTGGACTGTACGCGCCACCTTCCGTTGACCCAAGTGAGAAGAACATTTGTCACTCATATTATTTCAGCATAGTCGTCTCTTTTAGTGGCAACTGCTCAATTCCACACGTCTACAAAAAATAAGCGCTTCTAAATGATGCACAATGGAATCAAATATTCTCAAGATTACTAGGAAATTGTTTTTCATGCATCATAGATAGGCCCCCTCACCAATATAGAAAGCTCTTCTTGTCTAGGTCTCAAGATTTATCAAACTAACCTGATCCCTAGGTACAGGAAGTTTTCGCAAAAATATTTTTGCCCCACTTCATTTCGATGCCTTACGCGAACACCTGCAGGTCTGCTTCTTGTTCAGCGATTATATGTTTTAACTCCTAGCGTCTTTGGGATCTGTCAGCAAATCACAAGCGTGTGGTGTCACAGTTAACCTTGTTATGATTGGTACACTCAAATAAGTGACGCCTCTGCACGAATACATGCTGCCAATAATCATGAAGGAGTGTTGCAGACGTTCATGTAAGGAATTGAAACAGACTGACGCATAAATATTCTCGCGGAAACTTCCACTCCATGCGTTATCACATATCAGAGAATTATCAGGGTCTGTGATTCAGCAACTAAACATCCACAGAGTTAAGTGATAAATACTTCTTGGATCTTTTTGCTGTACTGCAAATTATATTAAGATACCTGTAAGTAACGTCAAGGCATAATACTAAGTAACTTGAAAGAATTGATTGGAGAGCCTCCTGCATTCGCTGAGGTGTTCATTGTCTAAACCGGTTACCACAGAGAATCGAGATATAGAAATTTTTAAATCATCTGACAATCATTGTGGATGCAGGAATTTTTTTTTTTATTTCTCAGCCATAATTGGCAATTAAATTTCTTCGGACAGTGACTGGAGACTCATTACTATTCAAGTAAGTTTACGTCGAAAACCCACTAGAATTCACATTCTCTATTCGAGTTGCAGGATACTGGCATGAAGTTTGTCTTTAGAGAACGGGAAACTTTTATATCAGATACACAATAATTCTTGTAATATGCAATAATAATATTAGGCCCTATTATTATTATTTTCATTTTCGCACATACATGCAAATGTGAATCAGTAAAATTTCCATAGTTTCAATAAGTTGCAAGGCGTTTTTATGGGCGACTATGTTGTTTTGTTAATGTTGAAATAATAAATAACAGATCCGGTAACATATTGAATATGTAAGAATATTTCGCTATTTAATCAGTACAAATTCAACTATTTGATCAGTTTCAGTTTCTGAAAAATGCAGAATAAATCAGTTACTAAATGGTTATTTTAAAATTTTCAAATGATTTTAGTCTACCCGTTATAAACTGTGTACCATTTTCCTTAGCAAATTTGCAATTAAAATTTAGTTTGCTCATTTTTTAAAAGTTAATTATTTGTTTTGATAAGTTACATTTAAATATACAGTAGGGCCTAAAACATATGTGCACGTAAGACATTTAAACAAGTTTCGGCAAAATTCATCTAACCAAAATCGGTGTGTCTACTCATTACACTAGTAAAACCTGTTACTTAAGATAGATCTGTAGTGGTTGTCCTATACAGTATTGACATACAAAAACCTGGGGATTTCAATCAACATTTCAGCGCTACTTTATGTGTGCGTGTGTCGTGTCAACAATGTCTAATCATAGAAGGTTTGTTTGTAGTCAAGCTTGGTAGTCAATTACAACGCGAAAGAACATGGTCTATAACCAAAGGTTTTTATTATTATAAGGGCGCGATTTTCGTACGTTCATGAAGTAGCTGCCCAAGCACCTAAGTCCTTTGCATGCACTGGCCACAATGGATTATAAAAAATTAGATTCTAACCGTACAAGTGGCTAGCTGATACAACAACCTTGAAATTTCATTAATTATTACTAACATGCAGTTGTCAACAGGGAGTAGACAACCCCGCAGTACAATTACAACAGTGACAGTGAAGTAGGCCTACACGTTTTTGAATAACGACGATACACCCTAATACACAGGGACCTGCAAATTGCGCGTTACTATCTGACATCAGGCTGGATTCCAAGTTACTGTGTATTCCTCTGATTATACTGTTGACCGACAGTTTGTGTGGTGCGCCTGGAAGGACATTCCCGACCAACGATGTAAGGTTAACTGTATAATACCCACTGTTCTGAATAATAAGGTCATAATAAGGTTACTGCGATATCGCAATTCTGCTATCTACGGGTAGAACCCCAAGATGCTGACAGTTAAAAACATCCTATCAGTGACCTTGAAGCAGAGCTGCAGATATGCACATAGCTAAGTAGGGACTGGAACATTATCGCTAATTCAATTACCTGTACGTTAGAATGCACTGTCCTGTGTATTCTCAAGTCCCAACCACTTGTCCATTAACTACTACTCAGTGGAACAACAGACAATGAAAGGATATACGAGGCTTGAGTTTGTTTGCATAGGACAGAGGATTATAACATGTAGGTCATTGAATTTGTGGAATTTTTCTATCCCTACACATAAGTAGCGCCACGAACTTTTCTCGAAAAGAACTTTGTCTCAGTTAATTTAAGCGCTTTATGTTCATATCTGCAGTTCTGCTTCAAACTCAGTGATTGGATAGTTTAGCCCTCAAGTGTCTTATCATCAAATTACAGACTGTGGTGTTACCCTAACAGTATTGTGACTGGAACAGTCAAATTAGAGACGTCACTTCACAAAGACATGCTGACGATAACCACGAAGAATAACTGCAGATGTGCACGTAAGACACCGGAACGAAGTGAGGCAAAATCTTTTTCACTAAAAATCAATGGCTGTAGTTATTACCAACGTGCAAAACTGCAGAGTCGTCAATTTTGACTGTGCCAATGAGAATTACGTCGCTGCGTCACCACACATATGTTATTTGCGTATATAACTCCCAGACTCTGTGAGTTTCAAATATCAAATCACTGACCTTGAAACACAGCCGCAGATGTGAACAAAGGGCACTGAAACAAGATATTGAAAATTTCTTTCGCGAAAATCAAGGGTGTCTATAAGTAGTGCTCGTTTTGTCTAGACGACCAGTGTTTCGGCCGTATTACCTTCGATATTTCGCTTGCTCACGCACCAGACATCCCCGAGAGTGGAGGGCCCCCGTCTTCACAGCGTGATGCAACTCGACTGGGCTCATTCCAAGCTCCTTTGTCACACGTCTTGAGCTAGCGAAGGTGTTGTCCGTCGCAGTTATCACCAGCCCTCGTTCCCCCGCGAGAACAAGTGAACTGCTGATCACCAACGTGACTGCCAACTGTTTTCCAAACGCTAGGTAAACTACTTCTCGTTTCGTTATCGACTTCGTGAAAATTGCACACCTTGTGTTTCGCGCGCCAACAAGAGCCGTGGCGCGTTTGTTTCTGCGCACACAATGAAGTGATGTTTTCCTTTTGTGTAGTATTTTGCAGCATCTGGTGCGTATTCCTCGTTGCACGCTGTACCGACAGTCTCTTGTATCAGACTTAACCACGGCGTCGGTGTACACTACATGCACGTTTCTAGGAAAATGGTTTAGCAGAGACGGTCAAATTTCTTGACCTTCAAGTTCACCCGAACGAAGGCCATCGGCAGGATTTCCGTGCCCTTACGCAAGTATGCCTTCGGGGTCCCTGCCATTACCATCCCAAACCTACTTTTTTGATTTTACCTTTTTAGTTTGCCAAGTAACGAATGGTATGTTTCCAAATCAATCACCTGAATGCAAGATTAACGAAAGAAACATATTATTATTAGTTGATGGACTGTTTTTATTTCTAATAATATCTCCGACCAGCGCTGGGCCCCTATTGGTCCCGAACGCTATGTAATTGCCCCTCCTTGCTCCTACGCCCCACACGACTGCCTTGACCTAAACTAACCTATTCATGATTTTCTTATGTGGTTATATCGAAAACAAATTGTACCACACATAGGTTGATTGACATGATGATCTGAAGCTCCGTATCGCGGTTGTAATTCGTGTTAACCTTGGGCTGTTTCAGTATACATATGTCACAGAATATGGCAAGAACTGGAATATATCCTGGGCGTTCTATGTGGTGCAAAAGGAGTTCATATTGTGGTCAACTAAAGAAAGCAGAAGAACATTTAGGAGCTTTGTTTCATTTTGCCGAAAATCGCGTGTAAATATATCAACTATTTTCCACCTCACGATTTTTAAAATTAAAATCCTTAGCGGACAATAGAAACACACATTGAAACACTAGAAAATAATTTTGATAGAATCGATTCTTCGCAGAGAAAAAGAAAGAACTGTACACTTTAGACGCTTTGTTCGAGCAATTAAATTTGTAATTTTGTGTTAAAGATTTGATACATTGAAATACGTAGATAAATATGGTTTTACAGATTCTCTATTTAGCTGTACGACATTTCTATTCTTTGAATATGTGTTCTAAAAATCCTATCTTTAAGCTACATGGAGTACAGAACTCGAAAGCTTCGTTCGTATATAAATTTTCATCAGCAGATTTTACTGTAAACATTCTACTCAAAATAGAAATTTAAAACACCCAGATAAATTTATCATCATATACACACAGCAAATTATACTTTAGCTTTCAAATCATTAAAATTTATTCTTACTTTGCAGAAAACTGTAATGGCGAAAGTACACAAAATTTCGTAACATGAAACGTCACGAAATAAATATTCACATTTTCGTAAGACAAGAGCGTTATTAATTCTGTCTAGAAAGCATATGACAATCCACCGACACTTTCACTCTACCTCGTTAATTTAAACATTTTTTTTAGTAAGAGTCGGTTTTATTTTACTGCTTCTTCTATGTGTGAATAATACCAAACTCACGATTTCCTTCGTTGACTTTGGTTTTACAAGATTTTCTCAACGTGACTTCCAAATAAATTGTTTTACAGCCTTTATTCCGTCCAGTTTGCTGTTCACCATTCCCCCTTACCTTTCCTAACCTCGGCAACTTCGCTCGCTGCAAATTTCTTTTTGTGTTCCAAGCCAACCGAAAGTAGCGTTACGTGCTCAACTTATAGGGAGGGCTTTAGTTTCTTGGAGTTGGCACGAATTCCGCTCACGTATCCGGCATTTTCCTTCGACTCTCGTGAGTTGCCGGAACTGCTGGCGTTCCATTCCTCCTCCCTTCATCCCTTTCCCAGTGATTCAGGGAGTTGGTACGACTGCTGCTAGTAGGCGGGGGAAATAGGATTGACAAACAGCTCTTTGTATATATTTCCAGATATAAATGGAAGAAGTTTACTCGTAAGTTTTGCGGTAGTGTTGTTTCTGCAAGACACATTGCCTCATAATTTATAAGTGAGCGTCTGTGAAGAGTTATTTCTCTTTTATTTCTGTGTTGGTGTTAAGCGTCATTTGAGAAGCAAAATTTATGTAACGTTAAATAAGGTAATATCTTTGTAGAAATAAATTTACAAGAGAAGAGATGTATGTATGGCGTGCATTAAATAGCAATACTATATGTTTATTGCACGGACTGCTTTCCCAATCCCCTGGTATTTAGCACATTTTTTCTCTAGCAGTGTTTTTTACTTTTGGTTAGTACTTGGACCTTAAAGTAAATGTTCTTTCTTTGTCGGATATAATTATTTAATTTGTTAAGCAATATTCGTACAGCATTTTAAATTAAAATATAGTCTTCATAGGTTTAGGTCCTGAGAAAACAGTTACAGAAACATTATTTCATTTTACACTCAATCTCGGTTATTTTTTAAATCCTAAACGATAACATGTATCAAAAAACTCTTCCACAGTTTTTTTAACTGTGTGCACTATGTTAAAGTAATTTTTTCGAGACAAAGTACAAAATGATTTCTGCTAATTATGCAATTATAAACATTCCCATTAATTGACTAACTAACCAAATCAATACAATATTTTGAATAGAAAAAGTAGACTGCAAAGCAAAATATTAAAAAAAAAAAAAACAACTGTGCAACTATTTGGTATCTGCTCTCGTTTAGGAACAAAAAGTTAATTATCGTGAAATCAGTAGAAATGTCGGATCATGGTCTTAAATGCACACACGCCTGGAATAATAAATTATTCAACATGAAGTACCAGCGTTTTATTAGACCTCAGTTATATTATTTTCATTCTACAAGCGGCAACCTGAGCTTTTCATCAACTGAGATAGAAAAAAAATATGTCACAGGGAAAGGAAGCTGCAACGTATCTGTAGTTGAGAAATCCAATAAATGTCTCATTCATTGTATGTAGTTGCACAGCAGAAATTTTAGACTCTATGGAGTCAACAAACGAAACGGAAATACATGCCAGAACTAATATGGTTAAATACGACATACACTAAACTATAATTTACGCTTTTCATTGACTCCTCAGAGAAATTTCTCATGTTCTGTTTACTTTGTAGTAGTGCTGCTTATGTCCCTTTAGAACATGTGATGTGTGGTTCGAATCCCGGATAATCTCTTGAAAGCGTGTGTCCATTTTTTCTCATAAAATTTACGTTATTGAGTGTTCTGCTTCTTTTGGTTAGTTTTACGACACAAAACGCAATGATAATTATTATGTGTTTAAACGAAAAATAAAACAAAAAATTGTGGGTGCAATACTAATGCCCTTTCATTTTTATGTTGAGATATCTCGGTTCAGGGTAGTGTTAAATCCAGAATATTTGTTTTATTGTTGCTTACAGCGTTAATCTTAGGAAACTTATTGTTGTACTTTTCAATCTGAACACAGCGAAGCTATAAGCATTAATAATTACAGTAAATTTACATGAAATCCTCTACCAAGGCTTATTTATTAGTTTTTTTACTAATCACTCGCTTTTGTTCGACCTTCCTTTGTTTCTTTGGTCGGTCGATGTGTGCGCAACAGGTATTATGTTATGATAAAACAGTACTACATTTGATACCACGGGCGCGCGCGCCTTGGTGGGGGACGGAAGTGATATTCAACGTAATTTAAAAAAAATGTTTATAAAAATTGTTGTAATTTTT
>PNEQ01121526.1:0-10413 GCA_003012365.1 Medauroidea extradentata | reverse complement strand
ATGTCTTCACCAGTCTCTCTCCACAGGCGTAGCACCTTCCTCTAGCACTTCCAATAGCGAACTCTCCTCAAATGTGCCGATTCTTGCTTTTATACCAGCCCAGACAGTCGGGTGTTCCCCGCATTACAGGGGTCTAAAAATAGATATTTCATCATGTTTCGGATGTGCTAGCAGTCACGTCGGCCGTCCTCGAAGGGTTTCGAAGGGTTAAGACGCAGTTGGGACAAGTATCTATGACGTAGGTTCGGCGGGATTCCCACTATGAGCCACCCGGGCTTTGAATCATCGGCCAGCCCTCAAGGTGTTACGAAACAGCCGCCGACCACTGGCCTCCAGGTACATGGCACGCAACAATATTAATACATCTATATGCTACCTTATTTTCGCGTTACTTGATTCATTTATAAAATCACAACACTAAACCTAATATGAGAGAAAGTTTTTTTTTTAATTTACTGGGAATTTTTCTATAGTTATCTTTGGTTCTAAAAGTTGTTTTCTTCCATTTTTTCACCGTTTTGAATTCAATGTGAGAAAAATTATTATCTTGTAATTCACATGTTTTATTTACCATACCACCCAGGTACAACAAATCATTCAGAACGAATGCAAGTATATACACACAACATACTAATTAAGATTTCAGTTACAAGTTAAAAATGTTAAAATTTCGTATTGCACATAAAGTGCATTCAGTATTGATTTCGTAATAAACAGCAAGTTCCTTCTTCCTTCAGCAGTTTGTGTCCTATGGATTTCAATCACCGGCTTGCTCGCTGTCAGAAAGAACTGTTCCCTCCTCCTCCTACCATATAATTCCTCTCCTTGCGCAGCACTCCTGCTGGCTGGCCGCTCTGAGGTCCGATGGCAGCTCAGTGTTAGTGATACATCTCAAAACCGAAATTTGAGACCACCCAATGTCAGTTTTATTTAGATTTTAATTTGTACCTTACATGGTAGGTACAACATTAAAACAGTTTTAGAAACAGAAAACATTAATAAAGCGACATTGAACAGCCAAAAATTTTGCTGCACTTTCATTTAAGCTACACGAAGTCTAGTTCATTCGTGACTGTATTCTTATGTGAAAATTTACATTTTTAATATTTCTCTATTATAATATTAATTTTTCAGCATTTATTCATCAAGGTGAGATAAATACTTTTATTTTTATACCGCGATTCAGTATGAGATGTGATTTGTTTCGCTGGAAAATCCAAAAAGAGATTAGTATTACTGTAAATGGGGTTAATACATGTTGCATACATTCCTCTGCGGGGGTAAAGATGATTCGTAAGGGTGCCGCCTACCTGTCCGTGAGGGGTTCAAAAGCGACGGAGCAGTAAGGTCGACCTTGAAGCGCGCATCAAATGCCGCGTGGCCTCAATGATTCAAGCGCCGAACTAGCGTGCAAGGTTCCCGCCGAACGGTTTTTACTATGGGACATTGAGCGGTGACCATATCATTTTATTGGTAGAAAGTCTGCAACTAAGTTCAGTGCAGGTCGCAATCTGAGTTTCACATACATCCGGTTAGTACATTTTGATGTACGGAAGTCTGAAAAGGCCGTTTTAACCATATTGGAGGGCTTAGAAACAATGTTTTTAATGAGCGTGGCGTCTTAAAAATTAGGTTCCGACCTTGTCTGAAGTTCCTTTTCTTTTCGTACATTGGCACAGTGGGTACACGTGGAATATTTTCGTAGACAAAACCTGTTTACGAACACACTGCAACGCAGTTGAAGCGTAGGGTAGGCGGCCACCTTAAGGGACCTGCATGCGAAGCCCCGAGAAAGGTAGTCGCGTGTGTGATAGACGGGAAACAGCAAGTTCAGCTAATTTACAGACACTCGCCTACGAGAGCCCAAAAAGTAAGGCCATGCGGTTATTTACAAATAAACAACTTTATTCGCTTCCGCTAGAAGGAAATAACCGCGACATGAATTATGTTGTACTAGACACTGTTTAATCGCCTCTGACGGTCACATTTTCAAAGAAAATAGCCGCACGATTTTGCCATTCATTGCAGATATATGTACTGCTCCTTTAATACAAACATCAGGCACATTAATTTATTCTAATAATATCTCCCGTGATGGACCCATTGCGGGGCTGGTTATATCCGCGCGACGGAGAACAAAACTATGTAGACAGTTGTTCCCGTTACAAATTTGGAATTATGTTTTGTTTCAGATTGATTGCAGACATCGATAATGTCTCGTACTCCAACAATAATCCAGTACACAGGTTGTTGAAGTTTAAACTGTGTTTAAAACTCTGTAAACGACCCTTTGAAGCTCTATTTAGAACACGCAAGTAATTTTTACAAGGCATTCCATTTATTCCAGGACATCAGCTATTTCATAATATTCCGACATAACTATACTTTTCCTAGCCTTGCTCATTATTATGGCCGGTTTAGAATCACAGTTGTTGCTGAAATATTCAAAACATGCGAGATTTCGTCCATTAACAATTTCTTGATGTTACCTCAAGTTACTGCTTGAATCAAACACATCAAAATTGTGAGGATACTTCATGTTCTGTGCAAATTCTCTATAGCATGTTTAAGGTATGCTGGACTTCTTCGGATTGGCTGTATTTATTAATTTTTACAAACGTACTGCTCGTATCTGCAGACGTAGCTCTACGAACTTTAGAATCTGGGATGCTGATTTTGCAAAATATGCACAAATTATCTTCACATTTCTTTCTTCTTTTCACTGCTACGGAGGATGTTTCATCACTGGCAGATACAGATTATCTTCTACGACGCCTTGCTTCGATTCCACTCGTCAATTCTTCATTATATTTTATTTGTGCCCTCTCCGAATTAACTTTGTGTGTCAAACTTGCATAGCATGAGAGATGGTACTTCAGAGGAATATCTTATGAGTACGAAACGTTCCATCACCCGCTCATGGACACATGTACGCAGACTGAAATCAGCCCAAGCTTTTAGAAGTGAGAGAATATTGATTGTGGTTACTCCGGAAACCAAAACTTCCCAGCAAATAATGCACATAATATCACTTTTTTCAGATGTTACTATCAACTTCTCTCCTGAAACACATCACAGTAATAGTTAAAACCCGGAACACAGATTTCGTATTATAAATACACACTCCTAGAATTTATTTTAACGTTGTTAAATATGTCTGGCTGTAGCTAAAACATTGTTTTCTATAAATATCATTGCGTTTCACGAGACTCTCATTGTTAAACGTTGCTTTAATATATAATGCATTACATTTTAAATGTGGACATTTATAGTAAGGCAATACAATAATCAGACATCCTGCAGATGATGAAAACGTTGGTTGTTAAATCGAAAACAAGTTAAAATATATTCTTCGGGATATAAATGGCAGTATACAGTTGAGAAAAAGAATAGGCAAAATTTTCCAGGCAGGTTAGAATTTACGACTTCTCCTGTCCGACTACTTTTCTCACCCTTTCTCATCCTCTTAGCTGTCGCATTTGGAAATCGTTAAAATTGGTTTTTATGTTTTTAAGTACGCAATATTCTTAAGCCAAAATCACATCGATGCCTAAAAGTTCAATTGGGTATATATATTAATATATGTATAATATATCCGGGTGTCCAGGAGTGTCTGCCGTAACGGACCTTGTGTGAGTGCAGCGGTAGGCGAGAGCAACAAATGGCTCGAAGGGCAATGCCAGATGGCAAATAATCCATTGAGAATATAATGCACCTCATATTATGAACATATCCTCCATTCTCATTTTCAAGGTCAAGGTCCATGGTTAAAAGTACGAATTTTAATAAATTGGTGTATCTCGTTATTCCAAGACACTTTTATCTCTTGACACACGAACATAATCCCCTATGCACATTTTAATTTTACGAGAGCAATTTTTTTAAAACTTGTGTGTGCTTCTCAGAAACAAATAATCTTTTTCGTCAACGGGGTGCATACCATTAGTAAGATGCAATGACTGGTTATAGCCAAGTATTTGTTCAGGTAAAATGTTCCGCTAATTGTTAATTCTGTATGTTAAAAACTTTTCGTACATTCATGCTTTAAATAATTATTAAAATGTTACATGTTGACGGTTTTTATGCCAAAAAGCGTAGCATAATTACTTGATTTATATTTATTCAATAGAGCGTGAAATTCGTGGTTGAAGAATTTATTCCCCATATATTTTCAAAAACTAAATTTTTCCAAAGTAAAAAAAGTTTTTATATTAATAAAAACCTTTTTGGTAATCAATTCAAATTTCGTGTAAGTAATAATAAAAACAATAATACACACAATTGTATTAAAATGTAAATTTATGGTAAATTATTGTCTTTTTAATTCTCTAAAACAATGAAATCCTGGAAAAAAAATTTTTATGTAAAAGGATTTTATGGGGGATTGATCGCCAAAGCAGTGAATTTTCACAGTTTTCGCCAAGAAATTTTTTCCTCGCATATTATCATAAATAAAAGCTCGACAATCCGTAGATAATACTTTTGTACACCACTTTACATTATGATATAGTCACAGACTTTCTTATTATCGAAGCCCTGACGGAAGTCACGAAAATACGCCTTACATAAATGTTTTGTCAGAAAATTTCGCAAGCACACGCACAACAACTCACCAAAGATTCATTACAGCCGGGGTGATTGGTAAAAGAATTCACGTGGTATGGACACACATACATAAATTTTTATCTATAAACATTTCTATAAAACTTGCTAAATACTATTTTTGACATATGGCTATAAACCAACATTTGGAGAAATATTGTCCTGTATATCTTTGTTCAACAAATGTGCGTGTATGTATGTGTGTAGGTGTGTGTCTAGGTGTGTGTGTATACATGTATGACGGCAGATATTTTCTACTTCTGCATGGATCGAAATTTAACCTCAGTAAGTTCCTTATGACTGTCTCGGTACGTAATATAAATTATCAGGTTTGCTCATTTGTCAATTTAAAGGTTGGAATCAGTATCAAACGTTTTAGTAAGGAGACATTAGGTAGCTTCTGATTGCAATTTTCTTACGGGTAACAGCTGAACTGAAAGGACACTGCGAATGGTTCGCCATTATCTATATACTGACTAGGTAACAAAAAAAAATCTCTCTGGTCCACCAGTCATGCATTCTCGTCACAGAGCCACAGAATACAGTGATACATGCAATTTTTTATGTATGAAATATTTAATGTAGATAGTCAGTGTTTCATCTCTCTATCGTAAACGCAGTTTATTAATTTCATTGTTCGCGACCGTACATTGGATTGTTATCTAACACATTATTTTTTTATAAAAATTTATTGCAGACACATAACTCACTAAATGTGCGAAATTAATATAAATATTGCCATTCATGCCATGATCTTTCATTTTTGTCAAATAATTGCAACTAATTTGAATATTTTTTTTTAAACTAAATGCTTTGAAAAAGTTGGAGACTGTACAGTCATACGATACACAATTTTGCCAGAATGTTTTTAAAAATAATGTACCTTTTCTTAACAAAAAAATTATTTTGCTTCATTTTGCCTAATTTTTACAACAAAATATGTGATATTTCAGTGGAAAAAATCTAAAAATCCGTTTATCTGTATTGCAACAGAATAATTCAGATACAAACGATGATATATAAGTGTTAAAACTGTAAGTATGAATTTTAGATATATGTATTGATTTGCGTTTAAATAATATTTTCGAATCCACTGCAAAACTGAGTAGCGAGGCCATAAGAGCGCGTGGTACATAATTCAACGCTAAAAGCATTAATCTATAACTGTAGGTTTCTTGAAGCCAATTTGCGAAAATTAAACAATAGCAATCCTAGACAACAGTTTTAGCCAACGTTATAAATAAAATTGTTTCCAGTGTTACGAACTACTGAGCCACAATCTTTGACGCCGGAACTTCGTGCATTTAACTGCGGCGCCAGAGATCACGCGTAACGAATGAGTAATTTTTGTATAAATATTTACTCATAGAGTTGGCAAATACCATTATCTAGGATTGTCACTGAGTATTTTATCCATATTGGCTTCGAAAAAAGCGTAGAAATCAATTGATGTTTTCAGCGTTTATAAAACTACCACGCTCTCTTAAGAGTCTCAAGTAATTACATTTTCTTAACTTAGGTTTCTTTAGAACGCTTTATTTCGTTTGTTATTACATTCCCAATTATGTACTCAGTATTTGACTAGAATCTCATTTGAGATATTGCATGTTTGTGAATTTTGAAACACATTAGTTGTAACCAAATTTATCTGAAGACTTTACGAAGGAAAGCGAATATCAGTTTTTGACAATTTTTCCTTCATCCACTTCTCAGCTTCTTCTTTTATCTCTGGTGTGAATTCTTCAGCCCATGCGCCGGTTTTTCCTGTAACAAGATCACATGTATTAAGTTACCAGTATGAGGACAGTTAAGTTTCTACAAAATCTTTGTATTTCGCTGACATTTCATTAATAACATTCAAAAACATCGTTTAGAAAAGTATTTTTCTTTTTTAGTAAAATTCATAACTAGTTTTCTTTATCCGCCGGAAGCAATAAAGTAAGGAAGCAATAAATTAAGGTAAGCTATAAAGGGCGAGGATAATTCGTGGGTCAAGGAACACCTCACCATCATACGCATATCACTAGATTGATGAGCATTGTTTTAGTTGTATCGATTTTATTCTGTGGAACAGTAAGCGGTGACCATATAGCTTAACGTTATTATTTGTGGAGGTTATGTTAGGTTAGGGACGTACTGGTAACAGGGGCGTCATTTGGGGCCACAGGGGAATGCCCCCCCCCCCTGGATTTAGAATTTTATGTGTATAAATATATTTTTTGTATTTTTTTAAATTTAAATAATGCTAACTTAAGCACATAAAACTGAAGTTTTATTATTAAAACATCTAATTTATACATGCTTAATTAATAAAAATGATTCAACAAGGTTACTGTCGCCGGAAAACAAAATCTTGCCCCCCCCCCTAGAAAAATCTGAAATGACGCCGCTGACTGGTAAACGAATACTTCTCTGATCATTGCTGTTTTACGAGAAAGGTTGGTATTTTTCTCGATACAGTTGTGTGGAAATTCAATTTACAGCCAACTGAAGAGGCCCAAAACATGTTTCTAACAGGCGATCTGTTTTTGTGTGATGCAGGAACACATTCCATGTACTAGGTGAGGACTTCCATTAAGTCCGTTCAAGTGCTCACTAAGATCGCCACGTTAACAATATAACGTTTACTAGAAGGGGATGTGAACTCGTTACTGCTGACACACGCCATAACTAGACGACTGTTCGCATTGCTATAAACTTGGTTATCCTTGCATTCAAGAGTGTTTTAGTTTGCAAAAGAGGTCGGAAATTTTCTATATAAAATCCTTTTTTTTTTTTTTTTTTCAGAAAATTTTTTGAATTACAAAAATATGTTGCTTAATGTTTTTGTAAGTTTTATCACGTAGCCCATGCCTTATAATAATGTCAGTGTAAAATATTGAATTTCAGACAATCCGTTGATTCGTGTTGCGTGTGTGCTCCCGTAACTTATAAATAATGACTTTTGATATGCCGTTATGTGTATACTACGTTTGCTGAAAATTCCCATACGAGGGTAATGTAGTTACTAGAAACATCAACATAACTAACATTATTTAATTGCATTTCACACTTGAACTGTCTTAATAAGATATCCGGCTGGCTAAGCGAGCCTTAAGTCCTGCGAGCTCAGGGCAAGTAAGGGTGTTCGAGACGAGAACTTCTCTGCACCATTTCTACATGTAAATATACTCAACTGGCGCGCAGTTTTGCTGTCCACTGGTAACGTGCCTCTGAATAGATTTACAAGTGCGGCCATGTTGTGGCGTGGCGATAAAATAAACACACCGTTGTGCTAAACATCCACATATCGTTTTAAATATTCTGGACAAGTATACTCCTGCCTAAAAATGAACGTAAAAATACGCTTTCTACCTACCGTAAAGTGGGTATACTTTGCACCAGCATGGGTAACTTTGCACCACCGAAAATATTTGTTTCTGGGTCATTTGGTGAAATAAAGACACATCATGACTGGGTATTAAAAAATTATAATATATTACCATCGAATACAATCAATTGTCTTTCAACTATCAGGAAAGGAAATATATATTTTTGGTGGTACAAAGTTAGACATGCTGGTGCAAAGTGTACCCAGTTTACGGTATTTGAGATAAATATAAAATGTTTACTGACATATGCATACACAAGAAGTGTAAGCTTCTTCAATGTTCGAATTGATGTTATAACAACAACAAACTAACAGTCGCATGGAGACTTGTCACTTGGCCGGTGTTACTGCAATGTATCAGTAAATTATAAATGATTTATTAAAATAATGTAGTATGAATTATACAATATGTAAATCAATTTTGTATTAGTACATTTTCAACCATGTACAGTGATTAAACACGTGCGTAATTTATATCATACAATACATCTATTTGTTTTTCTTGATATCTGGCGATTTTACCTGCAAAAAATTAATTTCAACAGTGTTATATGTACAAACCATTGGCATTGTTTTTTTTCTTTAATATTCGTACCAGATTCCCATGTAACAATAAACACAGTAAGTGGCAACTTTTTAACACGTACTCCGTAAAAGTGCAAGAAAAACTGAATAACAATACTTGAACCAGGCCTTTTAATATCGGCGATTCATATAATAAAACTGCTCCACTATTGATCATTCATATAATTAAGAAATTGCAGTTCCTTGCGAGGTACTTGTCGCGTCTAGTGTCTGATTGAGACGTGGCCTCGACTGAATCAGTGGCAGTCACAAATAACGTAATGATTCAAAAGATCTCTCAATCTCGCCAAGATTTTATTTGCGACAATTGTTCCGTTTTAGGACGCCACTTTAGTATGGTTCCCGCGGCAAAGTTTATCAACACTATTTGTCCGCGGAATAACTACTACGTCAAACCAATGTGATTCTATTCCCAATACGAACCGTTAAAGTACTCAGAAATTGGTCAACCTACTCACAATTAAGCTTTCGCAAATTATCCAATATCGATCGATAATTGGCAGCGCGAGCGTCCCTTTCTAAGGCCCCCGCAATCTCCTGCCCCGATCCAAACTTCCAAAAATTCAACAAACTGAAATTGTAGCTGACCGTGAGAACCTCCTCTCGAAGGGGTCCACAGGCAACTGCCTCGCTCAAGCGTCATCACACCCTGACAACCGCAACCCTCGCGATATCCACGTTTCTCAACTGACCAATCCCAGACCTTCCCTGAAAACAGGTCATGCTTCGTTTCAGCGACTACCTCACGACACAAGCTCTCCGCCATTTATTCTTTCAAAAATATTTCAACTATTTACATAAACCTTACATTGCGTAATGACAAAGATTTCCCACATACAATCGTTTCCTTTTAATTTTGACACTGTTTAAATAGTATATACTATTCCTTTTATTAAATTTTTGCCACCAGCGCTGTCTCTGCTTGGTCGACACCATTTTGGAAAGTTTGGGAGGGGGGCGGTGAAGAAGAAAAGAGCCTCGTTCCAAATTCTCTCGCTGCCTCTCAGAGTGATTTAAAACGGGAAGGAGGTTACATTGCTGGAGCATAGCTGGGCCACCAGCGAAGTTTCTTCGAACAAGCAAACCAACCCCTCTTGCACTCATTTTGAGACTCCCTGGGGATGCGACAAGCCTCGGCGACACTTAATAATACTGATGACCATACCAGTATGTAACTTCGAGTCTGTTTACTTATTTTAATACAATTATGTTAAAACAACGATTTGTTATAGCCGGGAGATGTCTAACAATAAAATACTTGGTTTTAGCACGTGAATAAAATATAATTTCAGCAAATTAAATAAAAAATATAAGGGACACTTGGAACTGCCATTTACGGCTTATAATTACTAATAATTGTCTATTCGACATGATTGAATGTTAGTGACCAATTTCAATGTTATATTGTGTTTTTTTTGTAAACGTTTACATGAAATGCAATGTGAAATTTTGTACGTGTAAAGAATTTCGTAATTTTTTTTCCCGGGGAGGGTGTGTGTTTAAACTCTCTCTCTCTCTCTCTCTCTGTTCACAATAATCTTTTATATGGGCACGCCAATAGAGCGTAAAATAGGCATGTCAAACAAATTAAAAACGAATAATTTTGCTTACTGCAGTCCACCACATCTCGAGCGGGATGTATGACGCAATGTTTTTCCTTATACAGGGTGTTCGAAAAGTAATGCATCAAAATGAAACCACGCGAGGGGGTGGGGTTTGTGACCAATTTGAGATGGGGAACCCGTGTCCGGAAACGAACCGTTACGCCCCTGTGAGCAAATTTAATTTCAGGTAAGTCTGGCAACGTCGCGCAAGCTGAAAGACATGATTTGACGGCTGGTTCTTGAGTGGCTTCG